>CAEGAF010102437.1:0-15266 GCA_903067075.1 Micropoecilia bifurca
CTAAATTTCTAGTGTTCTCTGGTAGCTACTCCTCATCACTGCTGTCACTATGCTCATCATTAGAGGAGTCGGAGGAAATGTCCTTGACTATTCTATAGTGTTTCTTATTCTTTGCTGCACTTGTGGTCTAAAAGTATGAGAAAATGATAATTTTACTAACACAAACTACAACTGATTTGCATAAAAAAACATACTTTTTTTTAAACTAACTTATAGATATATTCAAAATGAATTAAATTAAGAAGTTATAATGAAAGATAAATCAACTACATGACTTATGTTAAAAATATAGTCAGCGATGCATGATGTCCACTGTGTTGGACACATGATTAATCACAATTTCCTACTTATATGAAATAACATTTTCCAAACTAAGTTAATAATATTGTTACTTAGATACTCCTGCATGTCAGCATATTTTTTTTTACCTCTAGGAATCTCCTAGAATAGAAGGATTCAGAGGATATTCCAGGAGTGTGTCTGTCTGCCAGCCATCTTGGACTCCAATTACACTAACTTGTAGTTACAACAACTTGCCACTGAATTAACCTCAATGGAGGGGAGCAGTAGAGAGCATTCTAAGGACTGATATGCAATTCCACCATAGAAACCACTGCATTTAGAAAACAATGACTGTTAAAGAGCTGTCCACTGTAGTGACACCACAGGGCTAAACATATAATGTAAAATATAGACAGAAAGAACAGAGAATGCTTCAGCAGAAGAGGTGAAAGAAGAAACCACGTCACAGGCCAGCAGCACTCACTCACCATCATATAGTTAAGTGCAGAGATGTAGCATCCTGATTCCCTTCAGAGTTCAGTAATTAGTTTAAAGGCAACACATTAATGGGTGGGACACACTGAAGACAAACGGAGACAGAACTCCACCAGAAAAGACAAACTGTCATGACAAGAACATTTTATTTACTAACTTGTTAAGATTCCATTTACAATAATCTTAAAAAGATTCAACAAAAAGAATTTCTTTGTACAGTTATTTTCAACAAACATTAAAATGCAGAAGTACATACACAAAATAAAACATCAGAATTAGACAATAGTTTGTCCAGATACCAACATGCTGCACTTATTAGCAAACTGCAATGCTAACAGACACTTTAAGATCACTGAATGGTTTTTATTCAGGTACGGAGCAGTGAACATACGGAAAATATGTTGATACAAAAATCTCCACGTCTGGATGAGTCAAGCCCCAAGTAAAAAGGTGAGATTATAACAACATGCCAATATGGAACCAGGCCGTAAACAGAAACCTGTGTAAAGAATGCAGCAAATCATAGGAGCTTCTAGATGAAGAACATTTTTAACAACCAAAAATCCAAACTAAAGATTTGGCGATGCTGGAAACAGACAGGCAGCATCTCTTCAAATGCACAGTCACCAATACAAAATATGTTTTATATACTATATTACTTCCATAAAAATAATCCAACATGATTTATAGCATTATTCTGTAACGCTTGCACAATCTTCTGCTCTGACAAAGTTACGTATTATTTACAAAAAAATAAAATTTCCAGTAAACTAATGTTACTGTGTTTCAATCCTCAAAACAATCCCTTTTGTTTGTTTTTACTATCCTCAAACTGATTACAGTACTTTGTGTAACACTGAATGGACCAATCACTGTATTTCTATCAGAACACCTACAGCAAACAAAGAGCCAATTGAAAAGTCAGATTTCAGAAAATACAAGGTAAACTTTCAACATTTGGATTAATGAATATATTAATATTTTCAGTGATTCAGTACTTAATGTTGTGACTTGGTGTCTTTGTTTACATTTTGACCTGATTTGCATTAGCTAGCTTTATTTACTCCATCCCTTACATGCCCTGATTATCAATGAAACAATTACTGACATAATTGAATTCCACACAATTAAATAAAATGAAACACAAGCAGGTACATCTAAAAAAAAAAAAAAAAAAAACCCAAGTGAAATGGCATGCCATTGGTCTTTAAATACTGATCAATACATAGGCTGGAATGCTTTTAGACTCTTTAATACCTGATATCGAGTAAGTAAGCGATAAAAACGCTCCTTCTGGACACAATAAATAGCTATCCTTCATTTTGTGCAGCAATACAGTACTTAACTAAACCTACAGTAATTGCACAGTCACCACATGCAACAGGCTGGGAAAAAAATTCAAAACAGCCCCTTCCTCCCATCGTTTTTATCATCAGGCCCCTCAGTCTCTACTTCCATCTCTCAGTCTGCCTTTAGGACTTTCTGCATCTACCAGCGGAGCTAAAATGTTCTTCCTGACTTGTGGTCCAAACTCTGAGCCCTGGGGAACACCGGAGCACGCTCTCCACAGTTTGCAGTCCAAGGCAAAGTGGGTAAAAGATTGTTATTTAAGACGTTGGTCAAATACAGGTAGTTTGGTTAATCCAGTTAACAACACAAGTTGATCCATGAGAACATTGTCTTCTAAACAAGTAAGGTAAGCTTCATGTCAGAAGATGGCCGACATAGTAATACTGTCCAGGAAAATCTAAAAGTATATGTGGCCAGTTTGTGGCTCTCTGGCCACAGAAGTCTCGTTTTAGTCAGTCCGTCTTTCTTAGCTTGTACTGCAGACACTGGGTTGGTCCTTGTTTTACTGGCAGCATCAAACTGAGAGGAAGAGATGAGAATTAAACTCATCCTCTCCTAATGTCGTTCACTTTGCATTCGCCCCCCTGTGAGAAAATTCTCTGAAGAGCTCTCACAGTTCTCCATCTGACGGCGGCAAACACAACTTGAAGAGCCTGTAAAAGGAGGAAGGAGCTTTCAGATGAGCATATTCTGATTGCATAATGTGGAGCTGTGTGGTGTTGGCCTACTTTGGAGCTGATGGTGGCATCTGGTCCATCACCTTCAGGTTTTTAGCAGACAGCTCCACTCTTGCCCCCTGACAGAATCAAAGAAATAACACATGAAAAACCTCAGGGTACAGGATTCTATATTGGTTGAAAAATGTACTAAAACAGTACAGTTATTCAATATTTAAATAATATTAACCTAAAATATTAAAAGTATCCTGTAAGTTCACGGAAAGTACCGTAATACGCTCCATTAAAGTTAAGTGTAACTTCTAGAAAAATAAATGGTATGTTTCATTAAAGTTAATGAAAGAAAATGGAAACGTTTTGGGAAAGTAGATATTAAATTCCATAAAAGCACTTTGTAAGTTCTGGAAAAAAGTTTGGGAAAAGTAACTTTCTTTTGGTTTGTTTGGGAAACATAATCAGTTTATTGTAAGTTCCAGAAATATTCACTAATTTAAGTTATTAAAATAAGTGTTTTCACTTATAACAGGACATTATTCCTGTTAAAGTGAAACTAGGACGTTTCATCCAGACTTAAGAATTATTCACTTACAACAAGCACATTTATCTCTGTGAAAACGTACTTTTAAGTTAGTTTTGTCTTATTTCAAGTGACCTAAAATATTTGAACTAGAAACTAGAAAAAAAGACTTGGCAATATTTTATGTTTTGCAGTGTGTTATCTAGGAAAGAAATGAATCTAAAGGTTTCATAAAACGTTTGTAGCTTTATTCCTAATTGTAATTAGAACTCTTGCATAATAACTCCTCCTCTGGGGTCACCTGCTTCCTCATTATGTCCATGGTCTGCATGATGCAGCGCGGCAGGAGGCCGTGGTTCCTGGCCAGGATCATCGTCTTCTCCAGGGTCACATTCAGGGTACATCTGAAAGCAACATGAGGTCAGACTTTAACCCCCGTAATCTGATTCACACAGATTCAGACAGAGCAGCAGATGCTCAGGGTTTCTCTACGTATCACTGCCTGCAGGCTGTAGTAAAATATCAGAACCACAGCAGCAGCAGCAGCAGCAGCAGCAGCAGCAGCAGCAGCAGCAGCAGCCTGACCTCTGCATGCCGGTGCCACACATGGTGATGTGACAGGCTCCCAGCCGGTTGCACAGCTCAGAGGACACACACAACACGCTGACGCCCGATGGGTGGCCCTGCGCACTCGGACGCACGTTGACATATGACTGCATCAGCCGACAGAGGTCATCCAGGGTGTTCAGGGGTCTGAGCAGCTGTGAAAGACAAACAAGGGTCAAAGAACGGCAGGAACGTCTCACCTGGAGGCCATCTTGGCAAGTCGTCTAACTACAACTCAATGCTGGAACTGCTTTCTTTAAAGATATGGTTCTGTGCAAAGGTTCTGACACAGCCATGCTTTACGCTTTATTACCTAAGAGCCAAACATTATTCTTTGGCTGTTGTTTTTCCTTTTTCTTGTCAGTGTCTTTTTGGTGAAGTATCCAAAATTAAGTTCAAACAAAAATCCCACATATGTAAAACTGCCAATCCAACTATCCAAATCCAAGCACTGCTCTTTAAAACAAATTCATTTCTGATCTCTTGAGAATGAATGTCATCATGCCAAACATCCTCCTGGACTGGTTTTGCTATCAGCGTCTTCTTGTCAGTGAAAACACTTTGTGACATTTTGAAGTGCAGACAGACATAAATATATATGGATTGATTTCTGGCCAACTGACAGGCCCATGTGGCTCTACTGCTGCAAACAAATGACATGTGCAGCCTTAAATATTTATTGTGTCATTAATATTTCATCATACAACGCTTATAACAATGGTTTTACATAGGAATAATGCAACTGCTTCATTTAAAATCCCTGTTCTTATGAATATTACACACATTTTTATGAGGAGTTGGACCAAATTGTGTTTGTTTCTTTTACGTTCCTGTAAGATGATAGTTGTAGATTTGGTCCAGAACTCAAACTGCTGGTTTGACTGGACTGAATGGTGTTCAGAGGATCGTCTGTATCCGTCCTTCAAGGTTTAAATGAGGTCAGTCATTTTACCATGACTGTAACTGATGCTTTAGATTTATGGAAATGATCCAAAAAGTAGTCAAAATCTTGATCAAAAACTTTCCAAGACTCTCAGAAAGCTTGAGGAAAGATTAATTATGTAAAAGATTACAACATTGATTCCTTCCTTAAAAGTAAAAATAAACTCTAAATCCCTCTGATTGTTACTAGGGTAATAAGATAAAAACTACACTATGACACAAAAAAGAGCAAAATGGCAGCTGAGCCAATCAAAACTAATGAAAAACAAAAATCGAACAAAAACACAAACTTACAGATTCCCATACAAACTGCTGTAAGATGGAGCAACAATAAATATGTGGGTTAACAAAAATCATCATATTTAACAAACAGAGGTTTATTCCTGAGGTTTTTTAAAGAATAAAAATAAAAACATGTAAATACAAAATGCTCTAGATTAAATTAAGACTATCCTCTACAGATTTGACTTGAGCTACAGTCAGTGTGGGACACTAGAGGTCAGGCTGGAATTAAATTGGAGGAGATGCTGCTGCGCTCAGGTTAGTCAGAGTTAATTAGGAGGGTCTGGATGAGCTAGTGGGGGGGTAGTGGTTTCCACGAGGACAGGAAGACAAATCGTTCCTCTTACTTTGGAAATGTTCGGCTGAAGGTCTTTAACTTCAAGGCCCAGTATCTGTGCTTGCATTTATATTCAGTCACAACATGATATAAAAGTTGACTGTGATGCCAGATTGCAGAGGATTGAACTGAACAGCAGTGAATGTGTGGATTTACCTGGTCTATTTTCATCGCAGTGGAGTTGGAGTCAGTAGGGAGGTTGGACTTCTCCAGATAGAAAGCCCTGAGGAGACACACTTACAAAATGACTCCTGTTTGTCTGAGTCAGGTAGAAAATAGAGAGACTATCAGCTTCATGTTCGTCTAATCCTGATGAACATGAAGCTGATACTCTTCATGTTCATCAGGATTAGATGAACATGAAGACGCAGCCAGATTATGAGAATTCATGTCATGTTTTATTCAGAGTTTCACTCCGTCAGAGTGATCTGAGCCGAGCGTACCTGAGTCTGCGGTAGTAGGCCTTGACCTTCTCTAGGGACACAGCGTTTATGCGCTGCTGGAACTCCTCCATGTCCACGTTGTCCTGCGGGGAAATGCCGTCTGGACGCTCCAGTGCTGAGAAACAAGGCATCCAGGTTTTTAACAATGCTACTTCAGGGACACTGATAATTAAAAAAGCCACATAACGGCTAGAAATAAGCCATAATTTTCTGACTTTTTAAGCAGAAAAACCAAAAATAGAAACATCTGCTACTGTAACCCAAAGTTGCTCGGGACTTCCCCCTAACTTGCAGTGAGGTCTGTCTTCCAGCAGGTGGCGATGTCCACCCACTGTGGTGTCCTGCTCAGAGACTCTGGGCTGTTTGGCATTTTGAAGCTCATGGAGGAATCAGAGCTGTTTGATTGGATTAGCGCTGCAGCTAGCACTTTCATATGGAAAATGAATGGCTGTTTTGCAGACTGAATGTCTTCTGATCGACACTGATGGAGAACTAAAAGGAGAGCAGGAGAGTTGGGAGGTAAAGAGCTTCAATCTAAACCCATTAAACGACTGAAGCCATCAGCAGATGAACGTGTGAGAGGAAGATGCTTTTTAAAAGATTTAAAGTCGAGCTGTAATGTATATGAATGGTTTCTACTTCACATGAATTCTTCATGTGAAGTTTGTCTCACCCAGACGGCTTTTAGGGTTTTCTAGAAACTAAAAATATGAATGTATCTTCGGGTTGAAAGGGAAGAAATATACTTTGTTGGTTTTATTGGTAAATGTGTGTAAAACGTCTGACCATATATACAGATATGATATCAATATCTGCACCAGACCTGATATTGAAAACAATTCTAGATCAGTATCAGTAACAATTCTCCAAATGTATTAGTCTAGTTCTATGCTTTATGCTCTATGTAATGCTTTATTATTGTTTGCTTTACATTATATTTAAAAATCCTAATTGCTCTTTCTGAACCATTTGAAAGGAAGTTTGATGTAGTTTATTTTTACATGTTTGACCAATGTGGTCAACCAAGTTTTTAGTTTTTAGTCAGTTTCATTTTTTACTTTTGCATTGGCTGTTATTCTGCTAACTGCACTGAACAAATTCAACTTGTTTTCCATGTTAACTTGTGAAGCTGTTGGTGTATTTAAATTTGATTACTCTAGTGTAGAGTAATCAAATATATTAGTAATTCAGTACATTTATGTCTGTGTTTAAAAGAAATAAACATTTTAAGTAAATTCAGCTTATTTTCTGTATCAGATCGATATCAGCCGATACTAAACCTCAGATATCGGAAGAGAAAAAAGTGGATCGGTGCGTCTCCAATCATAAGTACATCTTTTGTTACACAAATTGCTTTTATTCAATCTTTGCCAATATGTGTTTATCTGGGGAAATGTAGGAGGGGAAAAACATAAACCCACATGTTTATTTAGCAAAGGTTTGGGAACGAAGATGACTAAGGATGATGGGTGATTTTGTTTATTTCTATGTCTGGTCATTCACTTTGGAAGCTGTATAACCTCAAAAGGAGAAAGAGAAACAACAGTTTTCCACTGTGTTTTTTGATTTTTTAATCTATAATTTGTTTCACTTGTTTTCTCATGATGTTTCTCTATGTTGTAGTTCTCCAGCTGTGAGCTTTGGAGATGTTCATGTTTACTGTGAGTTATGTCAGAGGAAACTGGATGATGTTACCAGCTAGAAGTCACAGAAACCTAAAAAGGTCAAGTACAAATAAAAATAAAAATAATCAGTTACGTTTATTTTAAAAGGAATTATTAGGAGTGATGATTTTATTTTGAAAACAATTAAAACAGAATTTTCTCCTCAAACGAATCAATATAATGAAATTTTTTTTGTTTTTAATATTTTTCAGTGTGAAATTTATGCCGGTGTAATAAAATATCACATGTATTATAAAGTGGTAAAATCAGATTTAGAATGGAAATGTTCCTGCTGCTCTTGACAGCGATGTGTCAGTCTAATCCTAAGAAATGTCCCTTTAATCTGCCCAGCCAGCCCACCCTACCTCTGGAGAACAGGACCGTGTGGAGCTTCAGGCTGCCTCCGTTCTGCAGCCGGCTGGGCAGCTCGCTGAAGTGACAGCTGTCCAGGAACATGGTGACCCTCAGGGCCTGCCGGCTGCCCTCCACCTGGTAGCACACAGGTGTGTCTGCAACACAGAGACAGTGGGGGGAGTAATGAGATGCCATCATTACAGGCTGTGATATTCACAAGGTTTTAATTCCCAGATGAAACAAAGATGTGAACATATTTTTTGTAAAGACTGCTGTGGAGAATCTGTTTTCTGTAGCATACATTTTCATGTATTTCTCCTTATTAGTCACATTAATTGAGTGTGTGTGACGTGAATCTTTAATTATATTTTGCTGTCTTAAAAAAAGGTCCAACCCAGGACAGGTTTGAATGAGCCTGATTAGAAAATGTTTGTCATGTAATGTTGTTTTCTGTTGATGAAAAAAGACTGAACTGAATGTGAAGTAGAATCCAAAGCAACAGCTGCATTTCCATAAAATTCACCCTAAAACTTAACAATTTAGCATTTCAAAAGTAAATTTCCTTAATGGAAATAAGCAAATTATTAAAAAAAAAAACATTTTTGATAAAAGTCTTGGTGCTTGTATGAAGTGTGTGTGTGTTTTTTTTGGCCATTTCGAAATTGATCTACTTCACAAAACTGCAATGGAAAGACTTTCGATTCACGAGTCACATGATCAACATCCGGATGTTACAGCAGGCCTTGTTCACATGATTTTAATTGTGTTTCTTATATATTGTGAAACTGTTTCTTCAACATTAGCAGAATTGACATGGTAATGGAAATGAAGCTACTAAAATCTGGAGACTTGTGCTAATCCTCCAACACGTTACCAGGAGTGACTCTGTGACCTCTGTGACCATTAAAAGGTTAAAAGGTGACCTTTACTGAGTCAGAAGCAGAAACCCAGCAGGTTAGTCATTGGAATCGCTGCTTCAGGCTGAACACGGAACCTCATCAGGGTTTCCCCCAGAAAAGCTGCTAAGTCTGGCGGTCGGTGCGTCGGGTTAGGAACGCTGAATGTGACAGGCAGCCAATCAGAAGGCGCGGACTCTGCACCTGCTGTGCTTTCTGAGGGGAAATTACGGAGGGGAATCCCAAACAGCTGAAACGCTAAGCCTGGCGGCAGGGCTAGCAAAGCATGGCAGGCCGCCAGGCTTATAATACACTGGGGGAAACCCTGCTCATGTTATCAATGGCTCCCAGCTTTCTGTTGAAGCTACTAAGACACAAATCAATACCGCACAGAAAACCATGTACTTACAGTGCAGCAGTAAAGAACTTCTTCAAAAACACGTTTTATATGGAAGCATCATGGATAACTGCATGCCTGTGATGTCTAGAGTTTGATGCCAGAACAGTTTCAGTTTCTCCCTTCAGCTCAGTATAGAGTACATTTATGCTTAATATGCAACTTTGCTGGCTAAAATGGGAAGCGCCTGAAGTACTTTTCCTTTTCCACTGAAATCTCCGCTGACCACACCTAAGCCGTTCAAAAGCCGAGTGATGCAAGTCGAGTCATCTGCTGCTGGTGTCCGGTAAGCCGGGTGCCTTCAGTAAACGCCGAGGCTGCATTTATTAAAAGGTACAACTGAAGTCTCAGCTTTACTCAGGCGGTTCGTAAACATCAGAGCAATAGTTACTTTAAACAACCAGGAAGCAGAATTATGCAGTGAAATAACTGCAATCACCTCAAGCTGTTTACCAACATACAAACTACTACTTCACCTCCTAGTGCTGCAAAATGAACATTTCTTCAACAAGGCACATATGATGAGGTATTTATGAGTATTTAAAATGACTGTTTTGAATATATATGTAAGAAAGTGTAAATATTGCATTGTGTCTCAGAGCATCCTGTCAGGATGTATCAGTTTGGATTCAGTGAAATCTGGAGATCAAAACCTCTGATCCAGTCTAAAAGCACATCTTATCTAAAGTAATGATGGGCGATGTGGACTTTGATTTTTATCATTATATTCTCAATTACCAATGTGATAACAATAAAGATTATGGTAAAAAATAAGGATTATGGTATTGATAACAATAAGAATTTTTCCACAATAAATGTCCATCTCTAACCTAACGCTGGTCCAACTGGACAGCTGCTTGTTCCAGGTCACAATCTGTTCCAGCTGCTGCCATCTGGCTGCAGATACAGGAGCATTAAAGCAACAACTAACAGGCGTTACGATTTATTATTGTAAATTTTGCTTCAAAAAGCCGGTTTCTGTGAATCGAGTCTCTTACTTGCGACCAGACACTCGTCCTCCAGGGGCCTGAAGGACACGGTGACTTTGTCCAGGTCCAGCAGCGCCGCCTTGGTGTCCTCCAGCATGGTGCGCTCCGCTTTCTGCCACAGGACACACACAATGAAAGCGCTGAAGTCCAACAGGACTAGTCAGAACCCGACCCATCCAGAACATCCAAGTCAAAAAGAAAACTGAAGGCCTTTTAAAAGTATTCACATAAAATAATTTGAGGATTTGTGTAATTTCAATTTCTCTTTCAATGATGCACCACTTTCTGTTAATCTAGGAAAATCCACTGGGTTTGTGCAGGGCCACATGTAGAAGAACAAGACTTTTGTAACGTTTGGCCCAGAGTTGGTGGCTTCTGGAACAAAAATATGAACATCTGGACTCACTAGGTGTGGAGCCAGTGTGGACTGGAAGTGCAGCAGAACACCGATGACAGAGATCTGCTCCAGCCACTTGCGGCTGGTCTCCTTGCTGTCCTCCTGATACTCTCCAGCGTTGTTGAAGCGCGAGCGTAGCGCCGTCAGCAGCTGCTCCGCCAGCGTGCAGAGGGCGCCGGCCGCCGCCTGGCAGAAGATCACATCGCGCCGCAGCTGCAGAGACGTGTCTGGACATGGAAGCAACGCTGAGGTGAAGCTGGACTGGAACCTTTAATGCCACATGGCGTGTGCACTCTAATATTCCTATTCTATAGAAGTGTGGTTGTGAACACATTTGAGCTCTGACCTGTACATTTGAGCAGAGCCAGGAGAAGCTGGTTTTTCCCGTCTGTGGGAGCAGAATGAAAGCGAGATGAAGCAGCTGACAGTCTGAGGGAATATGAGAGCAGCAGCTCGTCTTCTGCTCACCGTCCACGAATCTCTGCAGGCTCTCCACCAGGTTCTTGATGGAGTGGGGCAGGTTCCAGGGATCCTCCTGGATGTTCTTGTGGATGACATAGCGGCTGCGGACGGTCCAGTCTTCAGTCTGGCGGAACTCTGTTCAAAGGAAAACGCATTAAAGGAATAAGCAGCATGTGATTTCCTCTGTCACAGGGTGGATGTGACAGCTGACTGTGCTCACCTGGCTGACTGTGGTCTGAGTAAAAGTGCTTGATCTCCTCACAGGCCTTTGTCATCACAGATCCTTTGAGGAGGAAGTTGATTGATTCGACCTGCAAAAAGATCAGCGGATTAGGGGTTATACCAACTAGTTGACCACGAGACTCTTTGACTCTTTACTCTGCGATGGCCTTTTATGGGGCCAGTCCACTAGTCACAATCATGTGACAAAACTGATTTTTCCAAGAAAATGAAAGAAAGTAAACTAGATGAGTTTGTGCTCAAATTGTATAAAAATGTAAATAATTTACTAAAGAGAAACTGAAAATTTCAGTAAGCGCTACTGGACTGGAGGCTGCGCAGTGCGGTGGTTAGCGCGGCGTCCAGCAGACTGTAGACCACCGCAGTCTGGAGACCAACTCATGTCCTTGGTTTGCTGGGTCCATCACTCTCTCCCTCACTCCCCTCTTCCCCCCATTCCTGTCAGATTGCTGTCAAATAAAAGCAACTAGTGCCAAGAAAATATAAAAAAAAAGGCTACCAGAGTAATGTGAGATAATCTGGGCTATTTTATCCCTCCAACTGATCAGCGTCACCCTGCATACTGAAGCTTCTAACCTGGCAGTTTTATGCTCTTATAAAATTACTATTTGACAAAATCTGGAAACGAAGTCAAAGCTTCACTCTGAGGATCTGATAGAGGTGAACTCTGTCTCTATCAGATCATCCATGACTGTCTCATCCACCAAAGTCCCAGAGCCGCTGCTGAGTCAGCAGAGCTTCCTGCTGAGCATCGGGGCGAAGGAGCAGCAGGTGGCAGCGTAACTGGGTCTATATTAATAGTTGTATATATTTCCACAAAATGTATTGTTTCATGTATTTGTCAGCCTCTGCTTGACTGTTGCTGTTCCTCTGTGTCACCTTAAGGGTCTGATCCTCCAACTCCGCCTTATTTTCTTCTTCTATTGTTCAGGCTCCTCCAGAATTTCTGTAAATATTAAGTTATTAATTTCCTCTTCCCTTATGTTATTCGTTCCACTGGGAAGAGATCGGGTTAGAGAACTGGAGCACATGCTAGGTGCTAATGCTAATATCTCCCGATTGACAGATTGAATAAACGGAGACCCTCCAAACCCAGACTTGATGTCTTGTGGTTTGTCTGATCACCACACAAAACACACAACGCAGAGATGCACCGGTCACAGCAGCGCTGAGTTCAACTGGAACCAAACAGGATCCGTTCATAATAAGTTTGGTTTGTGATGTTCCAAAAGCACCTTTGCGGTCAGTGCAATAATTTGACTCCTATATGTGCAGCTATCCAGAGATTATCAGTATCAGTCGGTGTTTCGGGAAAAAAAAAGTCAGACGCAACATTGTGTGACTTTTCTCCTCTGCTCACAAAGTCTGGGATAATGTTCTGTTTCTTGTTCTTTTAGTTCTGCATAACAGATTTAGTAAAAGCGTTTTTTTTAATCAATATTTGCCATGGATATAGCTAATAAAGCCTCAAAGTTTCTTCACAGCAACTTGGAGGTTTTTATGATCTATATTTGACGTCATAGAGCGCTTATGTCTCTGACGTCACTGCGACTAGTCGACCTCAACTCTATTTTTATCATGTTGTCGTCGACCCTGAAAATATGAAGTCGTCCAACCAGGATGAGAACATCTGTATGAAAACTTTACTTTTTCTGCTTGGCGTTTCTACACAAACACTTTTAAAGCCTCAGTTTACAGCCAAACTGTTTGCTCTCCTACTGACAAAACAAGATGAAAAAACCAAATGAATCTTTTAGAGAGTCCATGTTTCAGTGAAAGCCTGAAACATGGACAGGCTGGCAATGAAACATGTCTGCATGTGGGGGAGGGCGGGGCCAGGGGCAAAGGAACGGCCAATCAGGAACCTGAACAGAACACAGCTGGCTGCTCCAGGTAACTGATTATCGCAGGAACACTAAGAGTTTAATAATGATGTGTTTCCTGTTTCCCTTCTTTTTGTTTTATCTGTCATGGAGAACATCAGGGTGAAGAGCTTCAGCAAGGACACATCTAAAGATGACTGAAAGTCACAAAGACAGAAGAAAGACAGAAAGAAAGAAAGAAAGAAAGAAAGACGGAAAGAAAGAAAGAAAGACAGACAGAAAGAAAGAAAGACAGAGTAAAGGAATACTATGTTTTATGATATATATTTGATTTTTTAAATGTTCTCTTTTGCATTTTCACTTTCCCTAAACTTCATCACAACTGTAATATTAAAATGAGAAAAATTGTCAAGGCAGAAACCTTGTTAGCTTTAAACAGCTAACAAAGTTGAAATGTTGGCACCAATTAAACATTCAGCCAATGAAGTGCAGCTGCTCAATCTCAATGCCACTCAAAATATTATTATTAATATGATCATCAATAGTAGAAAAATAAGTAATAAATGGGTTGGTTTGATTCCAAAGGTCCAACTAAAAAGATGTAAAACTATTAAAAATTGAATTCTTTTTAGATTGTCACATGTTGATTGGATTTTGTTTTGAATGTCAACATAAATGTATGAAGCATAGAGAACAGAGTGGAGCTCACCTGGTTGAACAGGTGCTCCAGGCAGCCGTGCAGCTTGTCCTGCTTGTCAGAGGGAATCCTCATGTCACAGGGCAGCTCGTCTCCTTTTGGACCAACAAAACGTTAAGGAAAGGTTCAAAACGGGAAAGACGAAACTAAGGCTAAGCATTTTTATGCTGCATTCTTTAATGAAAGCACACATTTAGAAAAGAGAATCAAGGAAATAAATAAAAACGGCCACTTTAAGGGTTATCAATGATCTTATTCAGGCTCTTGATAATTAAAAACATTGCGTTGCTCTGTTTATTGATTTATCAAAGGCATTTGACACAGTAAATCACAAGCTTTTAATTGATATTCTATACAGGATTGTTCTCTCACATCAAGCCTCCATGTGGGCAGCTGATTACTGTCAAACAGAACCCAGACAGTTCAATTGGCCGGCTTTACTTCTTCTAACGGTTTTAAATGGCTCAGTTCTTGGCCACTTTTATTCTCTAAATAACTTGTGTGAAAATCTGTCTCATACTTTTAATCATTTTTATGCAGATAATCTAGTGATAAAAAGACTAGATGGTTTAGTGATTTACTGCTATACTTCATCACTTGTACAATTCAGTATTTGCAGTCTGTTTTTACTGTAGTTCAAACCTGATTACAAACTCTAAAGTTGGTTTTGAATTGGATAAGCAATGGTTTTTCACACTCCATTACTTACCACTGCTACAGGGACACAAATAGAGTTTGTCAGTAATTATAAATATCTTGGCTTTATCCTAGATAAAGAGCCTCTCTTTTAAAAATCACATAGCAAATTTGCTACAAACACTGAAAATGAAGATTGGGTTTTATTACCGAAATGGTTCTTGTTTTTCTCTTAAAGCTACAAGTAAATTGGTAGCTGCAACATTCCTGCCACTCCTGGATTATGGAGATGTTTTATATATGAAAGCTTCGACCAAATGCCTTCAATCATTAAATACTGTGTATCATTGTGCTTTAAGGCTTGTAACCGGTAGCAGAGTCTCACACATCATTGTGAACTGTATGCAAAAGCTGAATGTTTCCTTTAACTGTACAGAGAAACAATCACCTGATGATCCTGGTTTATAATCTCTACTCGGTTTGGCTCCAGCATATTTAAACTCTCTTTTACAAAGATCTGTTAATTCCCGTTCTTTACGTTCCAACAACATTTTTCTTCTGCTTGTTCCACGTTGAACTGAAAAAGGAAACAAGTTTTCATGTCTTGGCTCCTTCAGCCTGGAATCGGCTCCAGTCAGAACTCAAGATGTCAGAACTGAACCTCACTGGACGTATTTAGAGCCATTCTTAAAAACAGGCAACGAGATTCTTTTAAACAGTGTCATTGTTTTTAAATTGTTTTATACTTGTGCATATGTATTAATTAATTTTGTTTTGTAA
>CAEGAF010102440.1:0-48999 GCA_903067075.1 Micropoecilia bifurca
CATCGATCAGAACAACAATATCCCTCAGTGCTGAGGCATCTTCTGCTGTTTTGATTGAGCAAAGTAGGAGGGACTACCGCTCCAAGATGGCCGCCGTATTTCCAGCGCGGAGCAGCCAATGCGGGGTCTGCTCTTATATAACGTCTATGGTTTTGAGAACTCTGAGCACGGTGACGTTTTGCGCCCTCTACTGCGCATGCGGGACACTTTCAGGCCTAACTGCAGCATCATGCAGCCCCGCCCTGGGCAATGTTGTCTAAATCAACAAATTGACAAAACACAAAGGTTTAGACGATAGTTGCTTCTTCCAAAGGTCATACTACCATTTTTAAAGTTTTGGGAGCAAATGTACTTTTTCGCGTATGTACAAGTTACCAATTTCCAGTCACCATTTATAAGTTGCCCTTTGTATCCACTAAAGTTATGCAACATTTTTCCAGAGGTCATGCTTCAGATCATTATCACTCCATTTGTTCCATTAAAATACTAAAATGAAGCGTAATATTTTTATTCCAGGAAGGACTCTGAGGTCACCAAGAGAGCCATCAGAGGGTCTCTGCAGACTGGAGACCCTCTCCACTCTACAGGTGCTGTGGAACAGGTGCGCTAAATTCCCGAGCCACGTCTCAGCCAATCACAACCCAGAGTCCAGATCCGGTGAGAGCATGGCGGCTTTTCAGGAGTATATCTGCGAGCAGAGGCTCCGCACGGCTCAATGTGCCGCCACTGCAGCAGCTCCGAACTTATATTCCAGGCTGAAGAAAGTTTTTAAGATGAAGTCCGTCGTCCTGCTGCTTCTTCTTTCCCTCTCTTGCTGTCCGGGTTCGGCTGGTTCCGCTTCGGCTGTGGAGGACGCGTACAGCGCGGTCGTCAGCGTCGTGTCTCCGGGCCAGAGCTCTCTGACCCGGGAGTCCCTTCGCTCCCTCTTTAATACCCTGCAGAATCGTGTGCAGTGCGGCGAGGTGCCGTGTGGAAAGGTGAGTTTTATTGGGCCGAACCTGGCAGCCAGGTTAGGGTCGACCGAACCGGGAGCCCAACTACTGTTCAGGGGGAGAGAGGTGGAGATCCGAGAGATACGAGTTACCCTCTCATTACCGCGGAAATCAAAAGGATTTATGTTTAATGTGTTGATTTAGTTAAAAACTGAGTGGATTTTAATAAGTAAATGCTTAAAAGATAATTTAAAGCGAAGTTGATTAAATTCGAATTAAAACTTAAAACTGACATGTTTTTTTCGTTTTGGTTTTTTTTGTCTGTTTGTTTGTTTTAAAAAAAAATACCGTAAAATAAAAAATTAATAATTCTTGCCTGCCTCGGAAAGTTGAAGCCGTTTCGGAAAAAGAGCCACTAGCAAATAATCTATCCTTTTTTTCGACAATTTTACAGACACAAACTAAAACAAATTTAAACTTATTATTAAAGAGGTTGTAGAAGTACATATTTAAATTTATACAGATTATACATTGACTTTATTCTGTAATCTACCATTTAAAAAAGTACATTTATGAATATACAACTTTTACAAAGATGGAATATATATGAACAATTTAAACCAATTTAAAATGTAGAACAGGATTATTGTAATACGGTAGAGAAATTAGGTGTCCAACAGTGGGTAAATGAAAATAAAAAAGTACAAATGTAATGATACCGACGTTTAAAAAATAAATAAATATATATATGTGTGTGTGTGTATTTTTACATATATATATGTGTATTTTTAAAACATCAGTATCATTACTATACATATATTCAACAATATTAAAGAAAAAGAAAACTGAATAATTACATCTGACTGATTTTTAAATAATTCCTGACAATAAAAAAATATATAACAAAAACACATTTTTATCAATTTTACTCAAACCAGAGCTTATGTACAAGATAAAAAAAATAACAAAGAAAATTTAATTTGACTGGTTAATGTTGATTAAGAGAATAGACTGTGATTTTAAACGTTAAGCTTCAAACGCCCTGACTGCTGGTTTATTATCAAGTCGAGAGTCTGCAGCTCTTCTGTCGGGTGTGGCTCCAGTTCCTTCACAGGGTCCTTTAGTTTTAAAGAAAATATTAAACTTTGCAGCAATTTTGTAATATTATATAATAATAAAAAACTTGTTTTAGTAATTTCTCTGTGTTTGCATACAATGTCTCCATAAAAGCTCCAACAAAATAATAGTAATGTAATTTTTTGTTTTGTTTTGTCACTAATTATGTGGTCTTCTTTAATCGCCTACTTGAAAGGATATAAAGATGTGGAAATTTTTATTAAATTAACTAAAGTGGAAAGTATCCACCTTTGTTCACATCAGTTAAGATGCTCTCTTGTTTAAAAAATATTACTAATTCTTTAAAACATTCTTGTATTTAACCGGAAAATGAACAAATTTTAAAGCAGGTATGTTCAAGGAATATGCTTTTACTTATCATGTTGATTTTACAGCTCCAGACAAATTATATCATATTTATTTAGCTCTTTTTTATATGTATATCATAAATATCCTTTACAATTATATTTTTATATAGTTTGATTTTTGAAGAGTGTCGCATGACCCTAAAATTGTTAATTTGTGATCACCAGTGGGGCCCCGACCCCATCTTTGGGAACCACAGTTATAAATAATTGCATTGATTAGAGAAAGTTGTTTTTACAAAAAAGTAAAAGTTTATAATCTTTTCTCTGTAAACAGGGTAATTGATTGTATAAATAAAATTGTAACATAAATAACAAAAGAGTAAAATTAAAAAAGGGAAAGCTGTAAGCATGGAACAGCATTTTCCAATAAATGTAACGATATCCATAAATCTTGCACATATGTGTATGTGTAATATTTCTTGGCTTTGGAGAAAAGAAACGAAGTCCTGAATTGTTTTGTTGTCTTTTTTTTATCAAAGAGAATTTCATTTATAAAATCAATTGTTAAATTTGTTTTTGAAATTAGTTAAAGTTCATGTCAGAAAAAGACTGAGCATGCATCAGTTTTTATTCACCTAACCAACACTTTTCTCTCTAAAAAAGCAAAAGAAGCTGCAATAAGCCTCAGGTTAGCAGAGTTGGATCTGAATAAGAAATATCCAAAAACTGCATTTAATTACCAGAAACTAGTTGAGCTACAGCACCAATTCAGTAACACTTTAAAAACTATGCTATTCTTTTACTTGAACTATTTTAAATACAAGGCACTCTACTCAGATGTGTCTCTCTTAATCACAGTGACTGTGCATCTTTTGTTGGAACAAACATTTTAAGTGAGCTTATTTCACTTAAAATGAAATAAGCTTATTTCACTTAAAATGAAATAAGCTCATGATCCCTCCACGGCAGTGGAGGGGTCATGACTTGGGCTTGTTTTATTACCTCAGAACCCAAATGACCTCAGCCTCCTTGTAAATATTTGAAGAACAACTCAAAGAAAAGGAAAGAATTGAGGTGTGGTAATATTCCAGTAAAAGTCCAGACCTCAAACTGTAAAGAGGGTCCCTGGCCTCAATAAACTTAAGTAATGTTGTAGGTCAGAATCCCTCCGCAAAGATCCCAGTTGCTGATAAACTCAGACCAAAAGGTTGTTATTTTAAAATACTGCTGCTAAAGTTTACATCCTGGTTTCACATTTTTGCTTTAGTTTTGTTTGACATGGATAATTACAAAGTGCAACAACATGGCTTAGGTCTGAAATCTAATATTTACACCAGGAAAGCATTCCTGTTATTGCTGATGCCTGGCTTTTACCTGAAAGTTAAATATTTTTTATACTTTTCATTAATCTGTTCAAGTGTTGAATCTATATTCAATTACTTCCAAATTGGCTGCAGAAATTTAATAAAAACATATAAAGTAAAAGCCACACAGTA
Source organism: Micropoecilia bifurca (assembly GCA_903067075.1). NCBI lineage: Eukaryota > Metazoa > Chordata > Actinopteri > Cyprinodontiformes > Poeciliidae > Micropoecilia > Micropoecilia bifurca. The sequence continues at coordinate 3,853 of CAEGAF010102440.1, forward strand.
TTTTTTTAACCCTTGTATCTGAATGTTTTTGAGACTAAATAATGAAAATTAATTGTTTCACATCTGTGTTCTTTTAAAGCCTGCTGGCTAATATTAACATAGCTTTAATACAAAATGTTAAAAAAAATTCTATGCTTATAAAGAGTTCTTAATCTAACATTTCATAAGACCTTATCAAGTTATCAGAAGAATAATCAACCCTTTTGTTTCCTTATTGAGGCTGAATTGCTTTCCTTTCTTCATATTAGACTATTCCACCTGTTTAATTTGAAAACTGCTATAATATCTGATTGAGATAAAATACTTTATCAGCAGGAACAGAGTCCTTGAACTTCTTCGATGACAGCTGTAAAATGCATCAATGCGCAACATGAAACTGAAATATCTCTTGTGTGACTGCGATGGGACAAAAAGGAATAATTATTTATGCAAAATATAACTTTGTATTTATGGCTTTAATAACTAAAAATTAAAGTAATATTTTTCTGTACTTGTTGAAAGTTTCTGTTCAGATACTCCACTTTCCTTCCTGATGTCTTTTAGCTGCAGTAAACAATCCGTAGTGGATTAATGGCTCAAGGTGCAAGTCGTAACTCATAGCATGAAATATTTGACCATTATCATAGCCTGTCATGAATGTTACTCGTCTCATCGTTTACTGCTGCTCACGTCTCAGCAGAGCTGAATGAAATTCGGTTTCTGATGCTTGACCTTCGCTCATTTCTACTCAGAATAGATCCAGACGTTAATAGTGATCTTAGAAATATAGGAAATGTCATCATAATTAAAGGTAATACTTCTGAAAAAGCAAAAAGATGTAGGAGAAGATGTCAGGATGAACCGAATTTTGAAACCACACCTCGAAGATTTTTATTTGAAAGGAATTGCGGGAATTAACAGTAATGTAGTTGTGTCACATAAATCGCGATATTAATAGATATCAGATAGATGCTTTCGGCTAGAAGGTGAGAAAACCTTAAAACATTTACTGTAAATGAATGCAAGGCTCCACAGGTTGTTGTTTAATCTGATCTCATGTGTGTTTTTTCTTTGTCTCTCTCATTGTGTGAATACTCAGTGTGACCTGGCCGGTTCAGTTCATCAACTCATCGGGAATCACTCTGTCCACGGGACGGAAGAAAACGGTAGAGTTGAGGACAACGTAACGGTCAGCGTGTCTCAGTTCCCGGCTCTTGCTGCCGGCAGCGTCCTGTACCTCTCCTCGCCGGACGCGGTCTGTACAGCAGTGGGTCAGGGGAAGTGGGCAGAGGAGACAAACCGCTTCCTGCACAAACACACACACTCTGACCACCGCTCACACACTCACATCAGCATTGTTGGACTTGGGGGCGTGATTCAGGACCTGCAAAACCACTATGAGCCGTCAAATAAGGTAAAACCCTTAGACACTCGTCTTTTTGTGCATAAAAATACAAGAAAATCATTAAGTTACGATGTTAAAATACCAAAAGTTTATGTTCAAAATTAGTCTTTAAATTAGACAATTTGGCTTGTTGCATATTTTTGCTTAAGGTTTAATGAGCTTGAAGAGAAGATAGTTGCAAGACTCTTATTTCGAGTTTGGAAACCACTGCCCTGAATAAACAATAAAATAAATCCACAAGCAATTTAATAAGCTTGCATAACAATCTTTATCACTCTGTACGTAACGTTTTTCAGCTTTTATTGTATGTTGAAGGTATCAATAAGTAATTTAAGAAATATTTTATTAGTTAATAGCACCAGCTGACAAGGCAAAGTTTGACACTGCAGGTTTGCACCATCAAAGTCTGCTCTCCTGAAACTGTGCACCTCCCTGGACATAGGTCAGATCCAGCTAAGATCTGGAGAAAACGACCACATTCCAGCTTCAGTCAGACAAAATACAACAATGCCAGGTTCACTCTATGTCTTAGAGTATCATGAGGAAGTTTAATGTTTTTGTTTCTCATCTTGGATAGGGAATATCTTTTATTAAAAAAATAAATTAAACTGTTAGCGCTGTTCAACCCACCCACACCCAGAGTTGCATTTACTCAATTACATTTACTTGAGTAACTTTTTTGAAAAGGAAAAAAATATATATTTTTACTATGCTGTACTTTTTATTTTTACTTGAGTAATTTTATTATGAAGTATTTCTACTCTTATTTTGAGTAAAATTTCTGGATTTTCATGTTTTAACCAAAAACTCAAGACGCACACCTGCAGTTTTTGTTAAGGTTTAATAAGTTTTGTTTTTTTTATTGGAAGAAACTGATTTGGATTTTTTTTTCTGATTTTAACATTTTTTTTGTTACTTATGTGAATTATTGTCATTTTAGACCTTTAAAATACAAAAAATTCCATTTAACTTTATGATTTGGTTCATCTGATTATGTAATTTTTAGATATTAAACGATTCATTGGATCAGTTACTCAGTACTTGAGTAACTTTTTAATCAAATACTTTTTTACTTGAGTAATTTCTTGGACCTTCACTTGAGTTAAAATGTGTTGAAGTAGTGCTACTCTTGAGTAACGTCTCCAGTTTGTAAAATTTTCTGCCTTTTTTTCAAGCCAGAGATGATGTATAAAATTATTTTGTGTAGTAATTCAGAAATTGCTTTAATATGAAGCAAAAGCCAGCAGATCACATTTCCTAACAGTAACATTAATTAAGGTGAACTAAGTAACATTCTCCCTCCTCAAGCTGCTGTTTTTGTATCATACTTGTTAAATTTGAAATAGGGGCACATCTCTAAACCTTCAGTGAGTCATGTTTTTTTTTTAATCAACTGAACTTACAGGCAGCCAGGAGACAAACCTTTTAGTTATTGCGGACCTTTCTGTCCTCAGAGCTGTGTAGCGGCCAGCAGCATCATGGTGGAGGTGGACCCGTTGTTTCCAGACCAGAAACAGGAAGTGGGCTCGGTGTTGGGGCGTGTCCTCTACTATGCCCTGCTTGGTTACTGCTTCAGGGACGAGTCCCTGCCTGAAGAGAGCTTTTTCCTGGATTACATCATGACTCAACTTGGTTCAGAAAATTTCACTGTTCATGGTAAATAATCCCAGGCAGTCCAGGCCCTATTGAAGGAGAAATGGTCCACGTCTAGATATTTGTGCTCAGTTTTGCTTTGTGTCCTGCAGATTTGGAGGTTCTCATGACGAACCTGAATATTGGTCCAGAGGACGATCATGATCACAACCATGATCATGATCATAACAAAGACACTGATAATCATCGAAGGAAGCAGAGCGGGCCTAAAAGTAACACCTGGCAGCATGTAAGTACCTGTATGACCTGCATGATGAAAGTCTAAATCAATAACAATATACATTTTTGGGAAAAGTTTATAAGAGTCCACTGCACTGAACCCCATTGAAAACCTCCTGGTGATTCCACCAAATTTTGATTTCTGAACTCTTCCTTAGTTAAAACATTAGCATTGCTTTTAAATTAATATGAACTTGTTTTCTTTCCATTATTTGAGGTCAGAAAGCACTGAATCCTTTTCATTTTGACCATTTCTCTTCTTCTGCAAATGCTAAATATTTCAGACATGTTGTCATTAGTTCATAGAATAATAAAAGAACAATGTTCACCTTACTCAAACATATATACTTATAAAAGGTAAATTCAGAGAAACTGATAATTTCAAGTGGCCTCTTATTTTTTCCAGAGCTGTATATTGCTATAAACATGTGATCAATATCAATAGATAATCACCTGATGAAATATTCAATAATTTCACTGAACTCAGATCTAGAACCGCACGGCATTGTGGGGGATTTAGAGGAAAGGCTTTAGTTGCTCAACCTCTCAGTCAGAACTAAGGTTGGATGGAATTTACTGACTCTTTGGTTACCTAGCAACAGCCTGCTAAGTTACCTAGCAACGACTTTTTGAGTAACAGGCGCAGCAGCAGTTTAGCTCTTTGCCTTCTGCTTAAAAATAAAAAACGGTATGGAGTGAAAACTGTGGATAAAACAGGAGACGTCTTACCACCAGATTGGCTTATTTCAGATATTTAAAACAAAAATGACTAATCAGTAATTATTGATATGAAATGCTTATATCGTGATACGTTTTTCAGCCATATTGTCCAGCCCTAAGTTGTTCCAACATAAACTGCTGTAAAACAGTATATCCCCTTAAAGGTATCTTTTGGGGGTTTTTCACAAATAAATGTTCAAAATCACTTAAACTTTGATTAGGAAACTACAATAACTTTGTTGATAACTTTGAATATTTCAGACAAAATTCCAAATAAACAAGAAATTAGAAAGGGGGCTAACATTTTTCCCACTAATTAGTCTAGTGCCAAAAAATAGTTTTCACAAGAATGTTATTTTTGTTCATGCAGCTGTTTAACTGATAAATTCAAATCGTCCACTTTTCTCATTTTTAAGCACACATTATAAATCTTTTGTGTTTGGGAAGAAAAACAGCATTATATTAAAAATAATGTCTAAAAATATGCCGTTTTAATTATTTTCTTTTGTTCCTTTTTTTTTCCAGCACTGTTTCACAGCTGACGAACTGATCCAGATCTACAAACTTACTGGGGAAAGTTCTGGCATGGGTCATTCTGGCATTGCAAAGCTCAGTCCTGCTCTGGTCCAGCAGGTCCTGAGTGGATCGTGCACCACCGGACCAGAACCAGTGACCCCTGAGGGCCTCTCCACCACTGACAGTGAGCGTGACGCAACGGCTGCTGCTTTGATTGGGTTGCTATTTATGGAACTTGGATATGTTATTTTAGCTGATTGACAAACCTGACCTCTTCCATCTCCTGCTCTTCTCCCTGAAGAATACCTTTATGCAACCATTGCCAATCTAATCATAACCCTCACTGCCATGCTTGGCATTGTGATGCTGCTGTGTACTTCATGTACCAACGTTTTCCAGCTGAGCGTCCAGTTCTGCATCAGTATGGCTGTCGGTTCTCTGACTGGAGACGCCCTGCTGCACCTCATGCCAATGGTGGGTGAGGAAAAAATGTTATTCAAAGCACATTTGTTCCGTAATTGTTGATTGTGTTGGATAAATTATTCCTTCTCCATCATCAATAAAAAGAAAAGCATTGACGCGTCTAAATTTGACCTTCCTCTCGTGTGCTTCCAGATTCTTGGTATACACGTTCACACAGAGGACGGCAGTGACGGTCATCAGCTTTCAAGCGACAAACACATAGAAACGCCAGACTACATTTTGAAAATGCTGGTGGTGATTGGAGGGGTCTATGTATTTTACTTGATGGAAAGCATCTTCTCAATGATCACCAATAAAAATGAACACCATCATGAGGGGGTAAGAGGAGACACTCAACCTGAAGATATATAACTTTTATATTATTAAAAAGATTTTTTTGTGTCTTCAGATCTGCTTCAGAGATAAAAGTAGGTTTAAATCACTAACTGACATAAAATCCAACTAAACATTTTGTACTTTTTAGGCTAGTTAAGACTTTCAACATTATTTCTATGCATTAAAAGCATGAATAATGGGATATATTTTTAGAAATTCAAAAGTGTACATACACTGAGACCATTTAGCTTTTAAGGCTGTAAACTTCTGATTGGCTTCAGAGGGATTTGGAGAAAAACAGTGAAGATTTTAAGCCTGAAAACACCAACAAAACTGTGAGAGACAGGAGTGGCAGCATAATTTGTCAGAAAGAGGAACTGGTGCACTTCACAAAATAGATGGCATCATGCATAAGGAACATTACTGTTAAAAATGGAGGAAACATCTTAAATCAGCAGCAGATCGTAAAGATTGGAGCAGAAACAGGTTTTATAAATGGACAATTCCTCCCATCATATGATTTAAATACAAACTTAAGTAAGACAGTCAATATTTTGGAGACACCATAAAAAAGCCCTGATTTTAATCCTAAAGAAAATTCACGTACAACACTGAAAAGTTAAAGCTGTGAGGCAGCCTACAAACTGGACAAAATGAGCCAGAATTTCAGAAAACTATACAAGAAACCTGTTGAACGATGGCAGAAACATTTCAGTCACACAATTTAAAGGACAACCTGCCACTTTCTACAGACCATAGGGTGTAAACTCCTAAAATTAAAAATATATATATTTGAATTTAGATGTCACTTTTTTCTGCCAATTAGCAGATAGGAATAATCCTAACTGATCTAAAACAGAAAAACTTTACAATGATTTTAATGCTGAAAGGGGGGGGGGGGACATTTGCCTTTTTCTTAGTCATTTTAAACATCTGGTCTCACTTGCCAGAACTATTAAGAAGCATCTAATAAATAATTGGAACAATTAACTTTCTGTAGATTGCCATTAGATCAATTTTTATTTCTATTCTAAATTTCTAAAATGTTTCGCCCCTCTTTCAGGACGAATCAAACCCTCACCACTGTGATCATGTTGGGGTTTTAGAGATGTACCAACAGGAAAAGAAACAAAAAGATAAATCTCAGTATGCATCCAAGGCAGATCTGGTGAGTAAATTTTGAGATTATTGCCTGATTGAAATGGGGGATATAGAAGTTGAATTTACCTGCACAAAACATGAAAACGAATACGTCACATACTTGTCTTGTAGTAAAAGGCTTCTTTCCTGGATAAAGGATGTAGAAATGAATTCACCATCCTGTAGTTTTACTTTTAAGACAATCTGCTTGAATTGTTTGAATTAACATTAACGGTAATGCAAACATTTCAGGTTGATGATGAAGACAAAGAAGAAAATTATGATTCAGAGCAGAAAAAGCAGAGAAAAGGTGAGTAAAACATCCCCCAACAAAGAAAAGTGAGTTCATGAAGACGGGATAATCACCATGTTTATTGCACAAACTATAGTCTTTTGTATTACAGAAAAGCACCTGCTGCCTTACATGATAACCATCGGTGACGGGATACACAACTTCGCAGACGGATTAGCGATAGGCGCGGCTTTCTCCATGTCATGGCGGTCCGGTCTGGCCACATCAGTGGCGGTGCTCTGCCACGAACTCCCTCATGAACTCGGTGAGCTACGTCACTCTGAACATCCTATTTGGGATTTTTTAGCTAAAGACTTAACCTCACTGTTTTGCTGTCATTTCTGCAGGGGATTTTGCCATCCTGCTCCACAGCGGCTTGTCTGTCCAAAAGGCGTTGCTTTTAAACGTGGGCAGCGCTCTGACCTCTTTTATAGGCCTGTATATCTCTCTGTCTGTAGCCACTGACCTTGCAACCCAGCAGTGGATGGGTGCAGTAGCTGCAGGGCTCTTTCTCTATGTTGGACTGGCTGATATGGTGAGTGCTGCTACTCAATTATCTATGAATAAAAACAAAAATCCTGCAGAAACGCATTAAACACAGTCTTTCCTATGTGTTACTCGCAGCTCCCTACGCTGGTCCACGTCAGCAGCAAGAGGCCGTGGCAGAAGTTTCTGCTGCAGAACGCCGGCATTCTGACCGGCTGGATTATCCTGCTGCTGCTGTCACTTTACGAGGACGACATTAGCTTTTAATGGTTTTAATTGCATTAAACCAGCCTTTCCTAATGGCTCATCGTTTCCATGGAAACATTGTAAAGCCTTTAGATAAGAAAAAAATAAATCTAAATTAATGTTTGAATATTTCCTGAAAGTTGTCTAAATGTCAACTTAAAGCACCCCCAGAAAGTCTTGTCCCTGAGTTAGTTCAGCTTTTTACATCCTTCACTGCGGTCCTGTGGACACTCTGGATCCTCTGCATATCTTGTATCTTCATATCTTCCTATGACTGTAACGATATTTTGGATCTTGAGTGCATCATACCCTCTAATTGCACATGCATAGACATGCACACAGAATGTAATGTCACGGTGCAAACTGAGCTGCTCGTTCTGTTGAAACCTCCCTCACATGCAATATTATGCAATCTGATAAAAATACAGATAAGTTTTTTATCCAGTACAATGCTAAAACTGATGATGGAGGTACAGAAACCTCCCTTATTTATAGCAGGATTCCTCAAATTGCAGGGAAATTTGAAAAAAAAAAAAGCGTAGCCATGATGTACATGTTGCATTAAAGAGCTAAATACTGATGTTCTTCCAATGAAATGAGGTTTTATATATCTAAAACTTGGAGCTCATACACAGGGGAGTCTCAATATGCTGTAAATAAAATCTTAAATCCAAATACCAAATGAAAGGTTGTTTGACCATGTGAAAACTCCATTAAACTACCAGTATCACAAAGAAGACTTTGGAAATGTTCTTTGAGTTTTTATAAAATAAAATGCGTTACTGAACTCCATCAAATGTGACCAAATACACATTTGATGTATTTTTAAAAACTCATTTTTTAAAATACAAAATGTTTAAATGAATATAAATGTGCCTTTTGATGCTGCTTTTTTGGCTTTGCTGCTTAATTTATGTTTTCCTAACTTTTTTTCCAGTGGCACATTTTGATGCACTTTTCTTTGCTAAATGAATGTTGACAAAGACACTGACTTCGATTTGGATTTTCTGTTTTTAACCAAAGCTAATTATTGTTTCTGTAGCTTTTTTTAAAAAAATAAGTTAATTATTTTTATGAGCGAATGATGAACATATATATATGTTTGTTAATGGGAAAATTATGGTTTTTTGTATATTGTTTTCTTTAACAAACAGAAGTGCCAATGGTGCTGTATGAATAAACTGATCTGAATACATGGCTTTATCACTGGCAAAGTGTATTTGTACACTGTAGTATTCTATAAGTAAAAGTAATCAAAACGACCATTAACCCTGCTTATGAACAGATAACTCACTCCAACCACGTCTCTATGATTCAGAGCATTTTGCTGATTAAAATGTACTTTTCTACGTTCCTATCAGTCCATATTAGCCAAATAGCAAAGTGATAACGATATGTTTGTGATAAGCAGATATAAGAGGTGACAGATTGTCCTGCTCATCGTCTTATCAGAAAACACCCTGTTGGAATCCCTTGCTTGGAGCAAAGTATTCCCTTTTTTTCTATATCGATAAAACGGATATTGTAGTTTGTTTAACATTTGTGATGAAAGAGGAAATAATGTATTAACTGGCTTAAAATGAATACATCTGAATAAAGAATAAATAGCCATGATAAAATAAGAAACTATGTTGTGACAATTACTCCAACACACAAGTTCACTGTAATTCAAACAAATCTGGTTCTCTCATAAAATCTAAGTAAGCTGCTACAATGCAAGTGTTATTTTGTTTCATTTTGGCTTTTTTAGATGACCAATGGCAAATAGTCATCTACAAAAAAAAAACAATATTTTTGCTTCTACTTCATAATTAGCCACGACTGTCTAGTGCTGTGAAAAAATATTTGTTCCCTTAAATATTTCCTCAGGAACAAGCAACAAAATTAGACAAGAAAGGCCTCAGTGACCCCAAGTTTTCAAATGCTACATTTATGTATCAGGGGAAAAGCTGTAAAAAGCAGCTGTGTGAGGAAACAATTATCTCTCTTGTTAAATGATGAATTAACTGTGATTAGTCCTGTTGGCTGGAAAGCAACCAAGTTCACTTTCACCAGCTGCACCCAGTGATGATTGGCACCAGTAGAGTCGGTCTGACAACATCAAGTGGGCTACAAGATCTCAAAACGTAAAGCAATTCAAGAACATTGACCAATTTTAATGAGGCAAAGGTTACAGCCAATTCAATCAAAAATGGAATAACAGCTAAGACTTTGCTGTCCCCATTTATTTACTTCAATCCAGGGTAAACAATAAGCGTCTGGACAAAAATGACCACCAAAGCCAAAACCACTGCCGACAAAAATAACTCAACGACTCATGTCACATTTACTAGAAAATATCCTAATGATCTCTTAAACGTCTGGGAAAATATTTTGTGAACTGATGACAAAAAAAAATACATTTTTACAACATGTGTGTCCAGTTACATTGGGCAAAAAAAAAGCTTTACTGACAACCAAACAAGGTGGTGGTGGACGTTTGGAGCTGCTTTTCAACTTCAGGACCTGGACCGCTTGTCTTATAGAGAATGTCCAACAATTAATTTATGACCACAAGACAAAAATGCTTTTGGGTTATGCAACAACAAAATGATTCAAAAACCTCCAGCAGCGTTCTCAAAGTTTGGCTCTAAATCCATTGGAAACTACCTGAAACTGTGGTTCATACTTGAAACCCCTCTAAAGTTCCTAAAATAAAACTATTCTCCAAATAAGAGTGAGCAAAAAATACTGCAAACTGAAGTAAAAGACTCATTACCGATTAGTGGACATGCAAGATGACATCTGTTTGATTTAATTGAGTAAATAGACAAACTACCATGGACACATTGTTTAACCCAACATGGGCTAAAGTTTGGAACTGTTAACAAAACCCAGAATAAATCTGACAGTGATTTTGGTCCCTGACTCTGTCCTGAGCTTTGAACAATAAATTTCGGACTCTTGTCTGTACATATGAGTGGAAAGGACACCACTGATTTTTGTGTGACTTGCTCCAGGTTTGCTGTGCAAAGTAAACGTTATCTAAACTAATTTGCTGCATTTTCATGTTGCATGAACATCTTCACTCAGGACAGAGTCCGGGTACAACTCACTGCATAAGCAGGCAGGAGGATGTTTATCACTCAGAGAAAGATTACGGGTTCATATAACGAGTGTGGGCTGCACGCATGATATCAGCAAAATAGCCTATTAAATCTAAACAACAAGGCTGCGCACTAGACAAATTATACAGATTGAAGCAGCAGCTGCTGACTGAGGCAAATCGTATCTTTTTAAGGTCAGCTTTTAAATCTGGTGTGTATAATTAGGCTTTATGGGATTTTATGGTTTAAGGGAGCCTTTTGACCTGTTGTGGTGATAAAACAATAAAAGGAATACCCTCTAAAGCTGGACCTTTGAGCCTCTCAAACATCGTATCCATGTCTTTTCAGACAAGAAAAGAAAAAGAAAACACAGAAAGTATTGTACTGAAGCTGTGACAAAAGGAGACAATGAAAAGCAAGAAATGTTATATAATTATAGATTACAATGGCATCGTTATGAAAGATTTATATCTCCTATATATAATTTATTTTCAATAAGTGAGACTTTTGTGTTGTTTTTATGATTTAAGGCACTTTGAACTGACTCGTTGAAATTTGCAATACAAATAAAATTTATTATTTGGGGTTTTTTAGTCTTAATCAATAGTTTGATGTTTCTTCTTTGGACTTTGGCTTCTTCTCTGCCAAATTGATGGGGGTTTTCTTATCGTTTTGTTTTTTGAGCTCTTATCCACGATTTATTAATCAATTTAGCATAAAAGATTCCTAAGTCAACGGATGAACTAATTTAAGTCAACTTACACTTCTTAAAACGTTTCAGCATTTTATCACAAACGGCTACAGCAGTAACAATTTTATTGAGATGTGCTTGATTGACCAATACAGGGTGGAACATAACCGGGAAATGGAGGGAAAATGTTCCTGTTTTTAAAATTATTATAAATAAAAATACATTTATACATACATGCATCACTTTTGACCTGTGCGTACGAATGTCACACATATAGTGTGCTGAGTGCAGGTGCGGAGCTATGGGGATGGGGGCCTGGGTCTGGAGGTGCCAGGGAGGGAGGAATGGTTCCAGGTCGCTCAAATGTCTGATTATAGATGGAGAAAGTGCGCCCTCCCCTATTGAGAAAGATATATTTAATGTTAAAGTCACCTTCCCCAATGGTATATAGTCAGCCCCAATGGCTGTTTCACTCACGGTTTAGCTTCCTGGGTAAGAATCAAGACAAACGCGGCACATGATTGTTGTTTTTCTTCCTGCTAGCACGTATCAGGATGCCGAATAGTGACGTTTGTCAAGTATCAATGACGTTCTGCTCGGCTGAATGCGACCGGGAGATTCAGATTCAGGTCACATTTGAAAACATCAGATACGGATCGGATATTCAAGTGTCCTGAGTCGCATTTGACAAAAAAAGAAAAAGAAAATCTGACGTGTTCAGATTGTCATGAGAATATCAAATACTGGCAAAAAAACAAAAAAAATCGGAATTGGGTCACTTTGGACTGCAGTGTAAGCGCAGGCTTAGTTGTGAAGGAAGATAATCTATACCAAAAAGAGTGCAAACTTCTCACGCTGTATTTCAACGTGATGGAAATGATTTTGCTGACAAATAAAGGAGATAATGTCACGCAACAGAGACATTAACTCCATTATTCATTTACTGTACTCAATTGGTTTACAGTTTGTGGTGCAACCAATGGCAATGAATCTTACCAACAACACCAGTCCAAATGCCAGTCATTATCCTGTTACGAATGCATTCATTGGTTTAAAATATACTGTAACTGTTTCAGTAGAAACGTAATTATATTTAAGAACGTCTCTATCAAAAGATAAATTCAGCTTTTCGTAGCAACATAATGAGGAAAGATTGCTTGGTTTTTACGAGAAAACATTTCCAAACCAGATCCGGTGAAGGTAACCTTGATTTGAGAATGTTATAACCCGTTGCACAACCTTTTTTCTGAAACTGATACAATCTCAAGCCTTAATTTAGACCATAAAAGATTCAAAGGCATCTCATCCTCATCTCTATAACTCTTTTACAATTGACCATGACTGTGCTGTACGTGCATGTGATGAATGGAGCAATGATGGCCTGATCTCGCTGGTGAGACTTAAGAATTAATCATCAACCTTAGAAATAACAGCAATAAACCACAAACTGGAAACATATGTTATGTGGAATTCAAATCTGATGCAAAATTGGATTTAATTTCCCAGCCAAAAAATAACTTGATGTAGGAAATTATCTTTATTGCCGTTTCTAAAATAATCTAATGTAGAAATCAAGTTTTCTTTTATTGAAAGTTTGAGTTTCTTCAAATTGTGTTTCGCAGGACTCAGTGGAAGGGGAAGTAGCTGGTCTACTTTGTTCAAATTAAAATATGAAAAAGAATTTTAATGTCTTCCTCATCCACTTGACAAACCAAATATGGAATATGTTATCCAACTGTTTTCTGTTTAGGTGTTGAAAAATGTTTTACTCTAAGCTTCCGAAGAAGAGCAGAGCAAGTTTCTCTCCTTCTCATAAAGAACTTTTTACTTAAACAAGTTTAATAAATGGATGCTTGTTTCTTTGAGTCTTCCTTTCTATAAAATTAAAAATGAAAGCAAAGAAGAAAACATTGCTCATAAAAGACAAAAATTTAAATTTCAAGAACATCTTAATATTATAATATTATATTTAATATTAACATCTTAAAACCTTTAAAAAATGTTTAAGTGGCCACCTAATTTTGTCTGTGGTCCAAATTTTTTTATTATTTTTTGACTTGCAGTGAGCAGCCAAACAGAATAATTCATTGAAAGATTACTAAACACTTTTCCTACTTTTTTAGTTTTGTAATGAACATAATTTGTTTTAGGATAAACCTGTTTGTTGATAATTAGCATTGAAGGAGAAGGGCTGAAAGGCAGAGACCTCTAGTGGTGGGTTAGGGGTATAGCAACTCAACAAAACAAGACATTACTTTGTTTTAGAATAAAATGCTAACAGCCTATTGTTAATTGTATCACTATTAAAAAAGGAGAAAAATATGAAGCTAAATCCAAAACTGCTCATGTTCGTGTTTATGTAGCAAAGCTCATGACAACAAGAAGTCAGAAAAGTTAACCCAGATAAGCAATTACTTCAAAAATTTAGATTTTAATAAACTATTTTTGTTGTTTAGTACAGTGCAATAATTTTGTCATATGCTATAAACAAGTTTCTTGGAAGTTATAAGTAACCATTACCAAAAATTCCTCTAGCAATTAGTGAAGCACTCAAAACTGTTGCTTCATCTTTGCATCAACTCTGCTATCCTGCTCTACTTTCAGTGTGGTTATAAATTAATCTGATCACAAAGGGATCATTTTTCAGCTTTAATTTAACCTTTCCCTCACAGAAACCTTCCTTCCCAGAAGGCTTGTTTTGCTCAGAGGATATCCAATAAAAAATAAAAACATAATCCAGTTGCAGATGGTTAACCTATTGGGTTATAAGGACATTTTCTTACTTATTTCATAACTACCGTTTGCTTTAATAAAATATAAAAACATTTTGTAACCCAAGTTAAACTTAAAACTGGAATGGAAACTGAAAATCTGTGACCATGACAATTTAACACCTTTGACTTGTGCATATTTCACATATTATTATCATTATAATCAACTATCAAAATCTCTGAGTTGGCTGTCAAAGTAAAGGTTTGATTCAAGTAGGAGAAATCAGACCCTGTTATTGTTCTGTTATCATTTCTGGGAATAAATTTTTAACTGGGTCACAGCCGTTCTGTGAGAAGGAATTGATTGATGTTTTTGTCCTCATGGCTCTTGAGAATAAGTTATGTTTTAAGTGTACGATTGTAAATAAATGTCACTGAAGAAATTAACTATAAAAATAGAACATTTTTATTGAATAACATTTGATAGGTAAATAGAGGCAAACTTGCAAATAATTACTTAAATATACATTATTAGCAAAGAGATCTGATAAAAACTCCTTGGTCCGATGACGACGGTCACTTGAAGTGAAGAATCTCCTGGGTAGCGAGTCGGATGAGTTGGTTGAAGTCAAAGTGGATGTATTTCCTCCAAAAACGTCGATCTTTGCCGTATATCTGAGCCGGATAACAAGGACTGCCTGCAACAAGAGTTTTAATCAATAACCGCAGCTTCTGCTGAGTTGATCTTTACAAAAGTGTTTAAAAAGCATCAACCATAAAATCTTACCAAACAGTTTCTTGCAAAACTGTACTAACGCTTAAAATCCTTAAACTTCAATAGATTATTGTATCTGACATCAAAATCTCAGAGCATTTTTTTCCATTATAGGATCCATCAAGGATCGCAACTTGGTCCTCTACTTTTTTAACTCGTGTTTGATAGATACTTTTCTTAGTATGCAGATGTCATTTCAAAACTTGTTTTATTTCAATCAATCAATCAATCAAGCAGTCAATTTTAGCTATAAAGCACCTTTCCTGTTGGAGGCAGCTCTCTGGAAACACATAATGAAGGTACTTTTGAACTGGGTGTGAACCATCCAGGGTCACGGTGTGCAGGTCAAATACCAGAGTTGTGAAGAAAACTGATACTGAACTGAAACTTTTACTCCAATCCAGACCTTTAGGTCTTGCTTAATGGCACAGATAGCATAAATATATGAATGTGTCAAAATGTCTTCAACAATATAAAACCAATCTTTTTGTCATTGAAATGAGATGCAGAAAGAAAAGTATCGCAAACATTTAAGAGAAATCTAAACCTAACACATTTTTTTGTTTACAAATTACAGCATGACAAAAGTCTAAACATTCAACTCTCACTGGATTTTATTCTGAATAAATAAAATCTAGTGAATAAAAAGCATAAAACATGTAAAAAAAATTACAATTTATGTGGACTTTAGCATTTTACAGCTACACTAGTTGGATTGCAGTAGTGGTTTATTCTGCAATGTCATGCTCAGCTGTGTGTGTGTGTGTGTGTGTGTGTGTGTGTGTGTGTGTGTGTGTGTGTGTGTGTGTGTGTGTGTGTGTGTCCTCACCTATACCGTGCAAAATTCTTGCAACAGCTCTCCCTGAAAACTTCTCATCACTTCTGTTGGCAAGAAATCCTCTGATGTCGGCTCTGATCTGACTCTCCCAGTCCAACAGCTGCAAAACACACACAGTTATGTTTTCATCACTTGTGGAGACTTTGACTTCCATTAATTTCTACAGCATAACCTTTACCATAATCCTAACCCTAACCAACACATACCTAACCCCTACCTTAACCTTTACCCTCTGCCCTAATCCTAACCATCACAGACCTAACCACTAACCCATAAACAATTTCCCATATGGGGACCAAGAAAATATCCCCACAAGGAGCAATAGTCCCCATAACCCCACATTGTAGACAGAAACAGGTTCCCATAAGGATATAAAAACTTGGTGTACACACACACACATCACTTTAAGCAAGAACATTCCCAGATCGAAGCCACGTTTAATTTCCTGTGAAGATTGTTTAACCTTGTATTTGTCGAGCTCTTCGAGGTCCTCCGGTTGCAGCGAGCAATCTCTGTCTCGCCGCTTGTCAAAGTATTCAGAAAGAAGGATTTTTAGCTGCAAGCTGCGATTCTCATCCAAGTCGTCCAGACAGGACGTCACAGTTCGGAAAGCAACACTGAAACAAACAATAACCGGAGTAGTGAAGAACAGACGCAGGAGAAGACACAACCACACCTGCAAACCAAAACATCATCCGCGGTTCCAGTCATGAACACTCAACAAGTGAAACTAAACTTTAACCTCAGATCTTTAACATCTTGTATCAAAATCTGATCATAATTGTCAGTGGTGTTCCTCTGGGCTCAGACTCAGGCCTATTACTGTTTTGTATTCATCTTCAACCCATAGGATCCATTTTTAGGGAATATGATAGATATTCTTTTATTATGCAACATATCTACCTTTGATATATCCATCTCTATCTTTTCAAACCACTTCCAAACCTTACGCTTTGTTTTTTTTCACCCGTTTGTCTGATTACCAAGGATTTAATTGAGAAGTTTCTCCTGCATCACAATGACAACCTACTTTTTAAAAGCTTTGAAAACATCTTTCATAGATTTTGATTTAATTTATCCTTTATTTTTTGCATTGCTCTGACTCTAAAATCCAAACAATGGGGCTTTAATCGGGATTTTAATTGTTGTGTGATGAGGATCTGTATAGGTGCCAATAATAATAACGAGTGCCAAACCTTTTGAAGGCCTTGAAGCAGGCTGTGAGTTGGTAAAGTTGTGTTTTTTCTTGGTCCTGGACTCGATTATAAAGGAATTGACAAACTTTGTCCATCTCCTCGTCGCTCAGGTCACCATAAGATCGGAAATAAAACGACGGGGAAGAAAATTCAACCAAAACGCCGCTTCGTCCACCACCTGAAACGTAAACAAAACCTACTTCACTTTGCAGGACAAGAAATTACTGTAGGAACTGATATTGTGGGTCAATATAGCAGCATTCAGCTTCTATGCACCACAAACTGCCAGAAAACTGTAAAACAGCTGAAACACTGAGTTCCTTTAAATCTAGACTAAAAACTCAGCTGCTTAGAGTTGCTTTTGAAACCTAAACATAACACAATAAATAATCTGATGTTTTAAGACTTTGTAATTTTCTGTTTTTATGATGTAAAGCACTTAGAAATGCCTTGTTGCTGAAAGGTGCTAAACAAATAATATTTGATTGTTTGATTATTTTACAGCTCTGGAAAATGAAGAGACCACTTAAAATGATCAGTTTCTCTGATTTTACTTTTTATAGTATAAGTGAACATTGTTCTTTTATTCTATGAATTACTGACAACATGTCTGAAATTCCAAGCAAATATTTATTTATTAAAGAATGGGAAATAGTCAAAATAACAAAAAACATGCGGTGCTTTGAGACCTGAAATAATGCAAAGAAAGCAAGTTCATATTCATTTAGAAACAAGAGTACTAATGTTTTCACTCAGGAAGAGTTCAGAAATCAATGTTTGATGGAACAACTAGGAGGTTTTCAATGGGGTTCAGTTCAGTGGGCTCTTCATTTGTTCCAAATAAAGCTGTAGATAATAATAGTACCGTATTTTCCGGACTATAAAGCGCACCTCACTATAAACCGAACCTCCAGGTTTTTAAAAGAAAAACTGGAAAAGTACATAAATAAGCTGCACCAGGTTATAAGCCGCTGGTATCACCGCCGCTCTCGGTTTTCCATAAGGCCCAGCATGGTTCTCCAAAGTCGAACCATGGTTTCGTTCACGCTGAGTTTACGTGCAGCGGCTCTTTTTCTCTCCTGTACCGCCAGATCGATGGCTCTCAACTTAAAAGCCGCATCATATGAACTTCTTCATGTTTGTAGGGGCTATGAGTTTGACAGCATTTCTCCGTCATGCCTGCTGCTAACATGTGCTTGTTCTAAATTAAAATTAGCACTTTCTTCTTTGATTTCCAATTTTGACTTCCATTGATTCACTTCCTGCTAAAGCACCCCCCCCTGGTGGTTGAAGAAAAATTCACAGAAAAGCTGCACCGGGCTACAAGCCGCATGGCTCAAAGAGTGGGGAAAAAGTAGCGGCTTATAGTCCAAAAAATACGTTACATCTAGACAAAAAATAAAAAGGTCATAAATAAAAGCTGTAAACCATCTCAGTCTTTAATGAACCTCTGTCTGTGCTCCACTGCAGCTGTCTCAGTCCCCTCTTCACCAGGGGAAGCTGCCATCCCATCGTGTCGGCCACCTCGACGACATCAAACTCCACCTGATCGAACCGCTCCACGCGCTCGCCCGCCATCCTCTTCCGGGCCAACGCCACGGCAACCGGAGGGCAGCTGCAGGTTCATGATTAAAAATTCATCAACACAGACAGCATTTTCATTCCACTTCTTCAGTGTTGTGTATTTCTGTAGTTATGTCAATGCATCAAAAACTTTACCTTTACACCAGGACTGCACTGACGGAGCACATTTTTATTTACTTTTTCCCAGATTCAATATTTTCTGTTTTGTTCTCCAAGTTCTCAGAAAACACCTCAGCGCCTTAAAGGTTTATTATAAAACTTTGTGGTACCTTTCAACTCTAAAATTGATGATAAAAACTTTGATGCCTTTATAGATAACTGCATGAATGTGACTGCATGACATGCAATCACAGGCCCACAAATACAAATACTGCTCTTGAAGAACATTCCCATTTGTAATTCATTTCTTTAATACACTAATGACACAAAGTACTGTGATTAAATAAACTGTTTAATTTAATCATATTTTCTATTTAATTAGTATTTATTGATGCTCTGATGGATCAAGCAGTGGTGAAAATAGTAAAATGACAACCCAGACAGTTCTGTTTTTAAAAAAAATCATCATAATTCTGATAATGATAAGACATTTATCACAAAAAATGATGCAATAAATGATAGTCTCTACACCCGTTTCTTACTGAAAATGTCACTGAAAAGATTGTGAAAAATTAGGAAAAAACAATTTTTTTAAACAACATTGACAAGTTAAAGGAAATGCAGTGAGTTTGGGCTTTCTCTGCACACAGGTAGATCTGAAAGATCCCACAGCCCCAACTGAAGCATCAGTCAAAAACAAAAACACAGTCATCGCTTACATTTTTGTGACTTTCTGGAGTTGTCTGGGTCCATCGTAGCACCTGACTTTACACACAGACAGAGTCGGATGGAGAAGCTCGACAAACCGCTGTGGATGCAGCTCCAGATAGCAAAGCAGCGTTTCAACACCTAAAGTTTTTAAATAAACATTCACATGTACAGTAAACCAAGCTGGACCTTTCCTTTTCTCTCAGGGTAAAAACCTGAGCTTGCGTTTCCACTGACCTTCCTCTGTGACGTCCAGCGCCTCCACGGTTTCCTGGATGGGAATTGCTCTTTCATGGGTGTGACACAGACGCTCCTCCGGCCAATCACAGCTCTCAGTTTTCTGGTCACTCTGCCAATCCGCTCCCTCGTCTTTACCTCCTCTTGACTCGCCCTGCTCCTTTTTTATGCTTCCTTCGTCGCTGTGCTGAGCTGAATCGAGGTCAGGCGTCTAAAAGCAAAACAAAGGCTGCATCTAATGAGGTCTGAGTTATAAAATTCAAATATATTTTATTGATCCCAAAGGGAAACTAAATGTTGTTGTAACTCATTAATTCTTCAAAGATATTGTAGATGCAACGTAGAAATGGATAAAATATATTTAAAGGTTACAGAGTCTCTTGACAATCTTCTTTAAAAAATATATATTTTCAGCTCTTTTATAGATATGTGAAGCAGAAGAATATTGAAAAGATCTCCCAATATTCAATTTTGTAATTTTAATACTTACCCAAAACTCTTAAAATATTTAAACTTTTCCAGTCTACCTAGTAGCTGTGCTGCAAATTAACCAGCATTTCCACAAAGCCACCGTTTGGAAAATCCAGGGATTGCAATTAAACTAGTAGAGAATTTCCCACAAATTACCTCTAAGCCAGAGGATTCCTCCTTTTCTCCAAGTTTATTTTCATCGCAGACATCCATCATCTCTAGCAGATCAGCGTCTCCAACATCCTGCTTCACAAAAGCAGATGAGTTACTTCATCTGACGCTGTGACGGCATGTGGACTGAAAACACAAGCGGAGAGAAGGTCACCTTCCACAGTTCCTGCTGCTTCTGGTGAATCTTCTGACATTTACATGAAGGAAAAACTCTCTGCACCAGTTTCTTGATGGTGTAGTAATCCACAGTGTCTGCGTAGATGTGGCGGCGGAGCTCATGGAGGTCGCCACCCTGAAAACCCCCACAAATTATAGCTGGAGCATTAATATATATATATATATATATATATATATATATATATATATATAAAACATGAAGAGAAACAAGCATAAAAACATATTTTACACCACAAGACATAGCTCTACTGAGTGTTATACAGTGCTGCAACGTCTGGATGCATTTCTGCTTCACACCTGGATCAAAAAGCTGAACTACCTCCTTGGGATTTCAGGCGGGTAATTAAATATTTGATCCAGGTGTTGAACCAGGGATGCATCCAGAAGCTGCAGGACTGGAGTTACAGACTCTAGTCCAGGAAGTGGATTTGATGCATCCGAACCTACAAATTACTGTAAGGTAATTGTAAGGTAAAAACGATGATTTCCGAGCTTTTTTTCTGCAGATCCACAAACAAAATTTGAATTGTGATGAATATTTTACCATCAGAGATGAGACAAAAACAAAAAAGAAACTACAGCAAATTATCCTCCTTGGTATTTCCAGAAATAATTATTATATTTGAATGTTAGAGTTATATGAAAGACTTAGTAACAGATAAAAGTTTCAGGAAATGAAAAATTACAAAAAGCAAAATAACAGCGGCTGTTTCACAATTCCTTATAATTACAGATTTCATTTAAAATTTAATCCAGAAAAGTAAGAATAAAGTGGCTTAGAAACAAATTAATTTTATTAATTTGATTTCACACAAGCAATTCTCTAGTTATACAGCAGCTCTTTGGCGCAAATAAGTCCAACAATATACATCAAATATGTGAAAAATTATCTAAAATTTTAAATTTAAAATTCAACTCGGCTGAGTGCAAAGACTACAAACTCACAACTTGTTGGTTCTTAGAAAGTACCGACAATAATTCATTATAAATCAGTTTCTAGTAAGAAGATTTATTATCAAGTTGTTACATTTTCAGAAAAAAATGTTGATAATTTTCATCTGCCATTTGATTTACCTTCAATATCAAATGTAAAAAATGTCATGGCTGAAAGTAATGCAGCCCTAATTTATAACAAACTCAAAACTATGTGGAAACATCTTTTATCAGATGGCATAAAAACTAATGTGTCATCAATCATTCTTCTTAAATATCCACTGTCGCAGCTAATGTGACTTTTCCTAGTATTTTGTCAGCAGCATCAATAATGTTTCCATTTGTTTTCAGTTTTCCTGCAAACATCATGAAGGTCTGTTTTTTACTCAAAGTTATCAAAATCTGGTTAAATATCTACGCAGTTTCTGCCATAAGTTATCAATACCTAAACATTCAAACCATAAGAATATGTCCAAAGTTTAAGTCTTTATGTTTGGACCGCTAAGGTCTTACCTCCGGGTCCAGGAAGAGGTGGCAGTGGGCTGGAAGTCCATCTCTCCCAGCCCTCCCAATTTCCTGAACGTAGCTCTCAAAACTCTGAGAAATTGTGTTAAAACATCGGAAATTATAAATAAAAGTTAAGAAATGTAAAGGTTAAGTCGGCTAACTTTCCACCTTTGGCATGTTGTAGTGGATGATTCCACGAACGTCGGATTTGTCCAGCCCCATCCCAAACGCCACAGTGGCCACTACGATCCGGAGTTCCCCACACATGAAGTTGTTCTGGACCCGGCGGCGCTCCGGACCCGACAGGCCGGCATGATACGCCTCAGCCTGCCACTTCAAGGGCTTACGGATCTTCTTACGAGCTGAAAAAAGTCAGACGAAACAACAAAAAAGCTGAATATCTGAGTTAATAAGTTTTGTTTCTGTACACGATTATTGCTGCTCTTCTAGAAATGTGAAGCCTTAACTAGGCCTGAAACGATAAATTGGATTAATCGATTATTGAAATAACTGTTAGGTAATTTAGTCATTGATTAATCATTAACTGGAGCATCTATATTTTAAAAAAGACCAATTGCTTTAAAAAAAAAAGTCAGAGCCAAGACTTCACAAAGATATAAATAGGAAAAAACTAAAATGATCAGTTTCTCTGATTTTCCTTTTCATAAGTTTATGTTTGAGTAAAATTAACATTGTTCTTTTATTTTTTGAACTACTGACATGTCTCTGAAATTACAAGCAAAAATTTAGTTCCTATTTGCAGAAAATGAGAAATGGTCAAAATAATGAAAAAGATGTGGCGCTTTCCAACTTGAAATAAAGCAAAGAAAACAAATTTATATTCATTAAGAAACAACAATACTAATGTTTTCACTCAGGAAGAGTTCAGAAATCAATGTTTGGTGGAATAATCAGGAGGTTTCAATGGGGTTCAGTGCAGTGGGCTCTTCTGTTTTTCCAGAGCTGTATATAATATATAATATATAATATATTTTGCTTTTAAGATGAAAAATAAAACCTTTGTCTGTAAATAAGAAATCATCACCGGATTCAAAATCTGTAAAATAAAATTTCTTAATAACCATATTTTTCTGTCTAATTCTAAATCTGTTAATCCAAAAAACATAACAGATTAGCTCTACAGGCATTTATCTAGCTATAGATGTATCTTTTTTATATTTATTTTTTATATTTATTTAAAAAAGGAATCAAATTATTTGCTTGTTTTTAAGTTTTTCTTGTTTTCATGTTAAATGAAAAATTCAGAATGTACCATCGTTTTAATCAACAGAATAATCTATTGCCAGAATAACTGTTAGTTGCAGCTGTAGCCATTACCCAGTTCCTTCTTCTTCTGCCCCACTGGGTTGTCCTCTGTCTGGTTGCTGCTGCTTATTTGGGTATTTTCTCTCAACAGCACCCCCTGCAGGCAGGTCCGCAGCAGTGCAGCCACTCGGACGGTCTCCTCTCGCCTGGTGCAGTAGACTATGATGGAGTCCAAACAGCCAAATCGATCGCCTTTCAACAAAGAAACCAAAGCCTGAAAAACACAAATGTTCCAAAGTAAAAACAACGTCACGTGTTTTCGATAAAGAGACTGAATTAAGGCAGGTTGGCATCACATCAGACCTGGTCTTTCTCCCCATCTGTGGACACGGACAGGTTGAGGTTCGGGGGCACGGCTGCAGATCGCACAGCTATTCCGTCTTTATCGCTGATGTCCAAATGCTGAGCGATGTCCAGCGCCGTGGACAAAGTGGCCGTAGCCGTGAGTCCCAGCAGACACTTGACTCCGAGGCGTTCCCGGAGCACCTAGGCACCAAACATGTCCGTCAAAACGTTCTAGGTTTTTGAGAGCCGCACGACATGATTAGGTAATGAACACTGAACAGAAGAGCATTAATTTGAACATGTCTGATCCATATATTTAAAAAAATATTTAGCAGAAATAAACCAATTTAATATTTTCATAATGTAGCAGCCAGTTTTAGTTTGGAGTCCGATTGTCATCTAACATCCCAGGGAAAACGACCTGCTGCGTAAAAACATCAGCTTCCACCAAGCTATTCATTTTATAAAAGAGTAACATAATTTTAATATAATTTGTTTGAACTAATAGAACATTATCTAACTATTCAAGTGATATTTGAATTTCTGCTTTTTGCACGCTGCAAAAAACACAAAATCTTTACCAAGTAATTCTGGCCTAGTTTCTAGATAAATGAGACTAAATTAACTCTCAAGTAACTTTTCAGCAAAATGTAGGAGCTTGTTTTAAGTCAATGATTCCTTAATATTGATGAAAAAGTGCTGGTACCATTGGCAGATTATTTCACTTGTAATAAAACATTTTCCCATGTTATAAGTGAAAAAATCTGCCAATTGAACCAGTACTTTTCACCAATATTAAGGAATTATTTATTTAAAATAAACTCCTATATATTGCTGAAAAGTTACTTATAACTTTGAGATAAAAGATCTCATAAACCACCAATTGTGATTCTATTACTCCTCCTTTGACCACTTTAAAGTGCTTTTGTTTATTATTTTTGAACAAAATCTAACGAAGTCCAGAGTCATTAGAAATAGCAAACTATTCCTCTACTCAAGCAGCAGAAAAGATTGCAACTCAAGCTCTGTTTTATTAATTTGCCTGCTTCTCTTTACAAACTACTTAGAAATAAAAGCCGTGCCTTTATTATGTTGTTTTATAATAACAACACACCTTACAAAGCCTCAAGTAGCAGGGTCTGAAGTTGTGTGACCACTCGGACACGCAGTGAGCCTCGTCTATACAGGCGAAAGCCACCGGAGGGAGCTCCTGAGCAGAGGGCAGACATCCCGACCCTGAACCTCCTCCACCCACCAAAGCCTCTGGGGAGAGAAGCAGCACACACACCTGGCCGGACTTCACCTGGAGAGAAAAATAAAACATATTACTTTAAAAGGGGCATATTATGCTAAATCAACACCTTCAATGTGGATTTTTACTTCTTAAAACAGCCCAAGTGCTTATTATTTGGTAGTAAGTTAATGTTTTTAAGAGTCTGGAAAATTAGTGGTTTCAAAAACCCCATGATTGCTAAAATCCCTTAACAGTCACAATGAAACCAGTGTCTCCATGCATTGAATAACGTATGAGCATTGTGAGAGTGACAGTTAAAGGGTTAAGTCATATTCCAGAGGCACTAAGCAGTTACTTAGCAACCCTGACAGAGCCCAGTCCTGTTACCTAGCAACCAAGCATAGCTCCCACATTCAATCAGCTTGTTGTACAATTGTGTTTTGTTGTCGACTAACCATTCAGAAAACATGTCTGAATAATGTTCAAAGATGGTTGTATAACTACGGATCTGTTTGCAGCCATTTTGTGAGCGTAAACGTTAAGTTTAGGGACGCAGTCAGATGCACAAACACACAAGCATACAAACCAAACTTGTCCTTTTATTGTATAACTTTTAATGAGGGAGATCGTCAATCAAAATGACAGTTCCTCGGTTTAATTGTGGATTTGCAATTACACCTTTACAAGATGATTAGATTAACGTTCATAACGTATATGACCGTTTTATCGTTTCATTGTTATAACCATCAATAACCATGGAAACAATGACCCACCGTCATATAGCCTAGCATATAGAGGAAAAACACTGGTAAGCATATCGTCTTCTGTACTTTTTTTAGGCTGTTCCGGTTTAAGGGGAACTGCTGTTCATGACAGTGACATAAATCATGTGGTGTGAATTCAGGCAAAGTCAATAATTTCATCAACACGTCAAGTACGGCTCGGTTTCTAAGCCATTTCAAGCTTCTGTAAATACCACCATCTATTAACCCCAACCACGTGGTTTACGTTCACAGACAAATTAGCTCGACTCAAACAATCACGAAACGGACGAAAACAACTTCAGTCGCTCTGTTCGATGCTACCAATCCTCCCTTCCAATGTCCGTCATGGCGCCTCGATTGATTAAGTGACGTAGTTGCAAACGGTCAATAGAAAATGTACGACAATATCAGACATAGCATAATGTTTTATTTATGCAAAGAAAAGTGATCTTTAGTGTGCCGTCTGTCTGTGACCATGTTACCTTTTCTATAGCAGCTTCTCTCTGTTTCATCGTCATGTTGGAGTGGATGCAGGCTGCCTTTAGCTTGGTGGGCAACCCCGAAAGCTAAACACACACACACACACACAATTTACATGTTTTTGGTTCAAGTTTCACCTACATTAAATGTAGAGAGTGTTTACCTGATCATCCATTAGAGAAACAAGAGGGGAAATGACCAGAGTGATGCACTTTGACCTCTGTGCATACAGAAAAGCTGGCAGCTGATAGCAGAGTGATTTACCCATCCCAGTGGACAGCACCACCAGCGTGGAGAGCCCTGACGACAAAGAAGCAAACATGTAGAAGAGGCTCGTGTAGAGATGATGTGTGCAGGAGTTTATGAGCTGTGACTACCTGCCAGGATCCTCATGATGGCCTTTTCCTGCCCAGGTCTGAAGGACTGGTAGCCCAGTTCTCTCAGAGCTGCAAACACTTCAGCAGGAGTGTCTGAACACAACCATTACACAACAGAAAACAAAATTTAGTTTCAATTGATCATGATGGAGCGGTTATTGACGTAATCAACTAATTTGGTGATCGAGTAATCATTTGCAGGAGTATACAGACTGAAAAATGTCAAACAGTGGAAAAACAAAGCAAAAAAAATATATTCATTTTGTATTTGAGATACATAGAAATATGTACTATGCAAAATTACTGATAGTTTTAGTTTCACCTGGTTGAAATTCTGTAAAACTGCTATTCAACACTTTTAGTGATTTAATTATTAATAAGTTAATCCACAAAAACAATCAACAGATCAATATTGATCTAAGGATTGAGCTGTTCAAATGTTGATGTTAGAAATATTTTTTCCACCATATACATTAAAAATAACGTATATGGTTATATTAAATAAATTTTATCTCATTTCATTTCAGGTAATAAAATGTATATCTTCTTATTTAAAAAGTGAATTTAAATATTTGCTCATTTGTATCTTTTAGTCTATTACTAATATTGCATAAAAAAAGATTGAAAAATCTCCAGAATGTGGCAATTTTTACATAACTAAAATAATAATTAGTGGCAGCTCTAGTGAATTTTGTTACCAATGCATTTCTATTTCTGTGAATGAGATTTGCAGCGTTTACCCTGAACTTTCCCGTCTTCTGTGAGACAATAAAGCGGCTCCATCGGCGGCGGCAGCGCCGGACGCTCGTAGTCGGGACGAATGACGTTGAGCAGCATCTCATCGCTCTGCCTGCTGTCCGCTCCAGTTTCCTGATGCCGTTTTTCTGCGTCAACCCAGGAAGACGCTGCTGCAACGTGTGCAACAATGTTTTCAAAAATGTTATAACAAAAGTCTGAATAAAAACAGAAATCAGATCTGATATTGAATACCAGTGCAATTCTGTCAGGCCTGCCACAACAACTAATTTCACTGGACAATAAATTAACCCAGTAATTATTGTGATAAAAAATAATGTTTTTTTGACACACCAATAAACTTTAATTTTGTAAAACTGGAATTGGAAGATATTTTATATATTCAAAATAAAACACATTAACCAAAAACAAAACATAAAAAGGAAATAAAAACCACACACACAACTAAATAAAATGGATTCTGACGTCTCTGTAAACAAAGAATAAATATAATCGAGTTAATTTTTAATTTACCATTAGATTAATTCATTCATTCATGGTTCATTGTGACAGGATTAATCCTGCTGTGAAACAACTTATCGTACCCGGAGGCTGCAGCGTTCCCGTTGCCCTGGCAACGTCTTCCAGGGTGGGCAGTTCAAACGGTTCCTCTTCTGCAGGCTGATCCTCAGAAACAGGTGGAGGAGGGGCTAAAAAAAGAAAAGGAGAAATGATGCTGAGCTAACGGTGCTCAGAGCTAACAGCTCACATTAATTACCACAGATGTAGAAGAAGAGATTTAATTCAATTTCTGTGTTTCACTACAGGAGATGAATCGTCTACTTATTTCATAGAGAGAATAAAAACAGTCCTGCTACTTTCAGAACTGGGTTAGTAAAATAAAGTTCCTAGAACCTTTCATGTAAAAAATTAAAGACTTTTCAGTTTGTCTGACTTTTCTGTTTACATTTAAAACAGTCTGCAGGATGAAGAAATATAGAAGGAAGAAAGGAAAGAAGGAAGGAAGAAAGGAAGGAATGCAGGAAGGAAGTATGATAAACTTAAAAAAAGGAAGGAAGGAACGTAAGAAGAAAGTATGATAAACTTAAAAAAGAAAGGAAGGAAGAAAAGAAGGAAGGAACGTAGGAAGGAAGTATGATAAACCTAAAAAAAGGAAGGAAGGAAGGAAGGAAAATAGGAAGGAAGTATGACAAACTTAAAAAAGGAAGGAACATAGGAAGGAAGTATGATAAACTTAAAAAAGGAAGGAACATAGGAAGGAAGTGTGATAAACTTAAAAAAGGAAGGAACATAGGAAGGAAGTGTGATAAACTTAAAAAAGGGAGGAAGGAAGGAAGTAAGATAAACTTAAAAAAAAGGAAGGAAGGAGGAAAAGAAGGAAGGAAAGTAGGAAGTATGATCAACTTAAAAAAAGGAAGGAAGGAAGTATGAAACTCAAAAAAGGAAGTATGATAAACCCAAAAAAGGAAGAAAGGACTGAAAGAAAGACGACAAGAAAGACAAGAAGAAAGTATGGTAAGAAAGAAAGGAAATAGGGCACAAAAAGGAAGGAAGGAAGGAAGGAAGGAAGGAAGGAAGGAAGGAAGGATACAAGGAAGGAAGGATACAAGGAAGGAAGGAAGGAAGGAAGGAAGACCACAACAGAGAGGAATGAAGGAATGACAGAACAAAGGAAGGATTGTGAAAGAAGTCTGAAAACATGGATATTTATTATTTATCAAACTAATAATTTCCTTGTCCATAATTATTCAGACCAGGAAAAAACTGACATCTAAACTTCTGCATATGTATCTTGTCAAATGTGAAAACTAATATTTTTTATTATTATTATTTAACATGAAAACATCCATATAAAGTTCCACTTTCTCCTTCTGGATGATGTGATCAGCTGTTTAATTCCTCCTGCAGGATGAATCCTCCTCTCCTCCTATCCGAACAGATCGGTTCCTCCGGTCACCTGGTCCTCTGCAGTGCACAGCCCAGTGTCCGCTTCCTCCACACCTGTAGCAGGTGTCGCTCGGCCGACTCGGCGCCCCTCTGAAGCCGCCCCGCCGCCCTCTGCCGAAAAATCCTCCGCCTCCGCCGAACCGCTCGCCCTTCAGCTGGAACTTCTGCATGTACAGCTGGAAAACACGCAGAATCAGACGGGCTGCAGCCATATTGGTCTAAAGATAATCACTCATTTTAATGCAACGCTTTGGGAATAAGAGCGTTCAGATCATCAAACTGGGTCGTTTTATTAGTCTAGTTTCACATATGATGAATCATTTTTGTGTTATTTATATCATTATTCCCATAAAACACCCAATTACGACTTTTTTTCCCCTCATTTTCAACCAGATTTTTTTTTTTATTTTTGAAAAGTTTGAGACATAATACCATCCTGTCAAAGTTCCCAGAACCTTTGGGAAAGAAACCGGCCCACAGCACCACACATCCTCCCTATGCTAAACCCAACTGGAATAGTTTTCACAAAAAGATTAACTTTTATCTGATTTATCAAACCCCAAACGTTTACTTTTATGATGGTGGGAGAAAAAGTAGTTGTTTTCGCTGTGCTTCCTCAACATCCAGTTGGCATGACAATAGCAGTTTAGTTGTTGTCATTGAAACTAATCAAAATTTAGGTCCAATTAGTTCTTTTTTTACTTTTTATGCAGTAAAATTTATGAAAGTGTCTGTTTTGTTTCAGCAGATTTAAGAGAAATACAATGGTCATGTTCTCTGGTCTTTACCTTTATGAAGAACTGCTAAGAGAAATGGAGCCTATTTAGTCTGATTATTTTTATTTAATTACCCTAAACATTAATCAGTATAAAAATTTAAATGTGAAATCAAAAAGTTTTTTAAAAGCTTCAGCTATGTTTAGTTTAAGGAAATTCTGAAACTTAGAAAATCTGCCACCAGTGATTTTATTAAAAATAAATAATTATTTGTAGTATTTAAAAAATACTACAATTAAATGTTATATTTTCTAAATTTGAGCTTCTGACGTTTCTACATTTACTGCAGTAAAGGCTAAAACTACTGAATATAATATACTAGTGTTTTTTGTTTGTTTATCCTTTTATTAAACTACATTCAATAAAGTCAAACTCAAATCATTTTAAAGTTTCACCAGAGGAGCCAGTAAGTCTGGATCTCACTGTGTTTATTAACCATGAGTGAAATTAAATACGCTCAACAAAAATAAGAACTAACAGAGGAATCATACCTGTTTTCGTAAACCAATTCCCCTCAACGCGTATCCCTTCACATGAGATTTCTTCTTCAGGTTTATCTTCACAAAGTTTCCCTCTGCTCCTTTTGTTCCTCTGTTAAAATATAAAGAACAAACTAAACTATAAGCAGATCCAAAAAGAAAATATCATCAACAAGTTGTTGATATTTTATCATGTTACAAACTTCAAAGTTTTTTAATTTAAAGTATTTATGCTAAAAAGAAACACAATGAGGTGTTTAACTGCGAAGAGCAAAAAAAAAGCAGCTTTTTTAATCAAAAAAAGCTGCTGCACGTTCGTATGGAAAACTAATCAAAATCTGAAAAGTGTGGTGTGCACTTCTACTCTGCACCCCTTTACTCCAAATCCCCTAAAATAAAATCTCCATAGAGAAAACCTTATAAATGAACAGTTTAAACCAGGGGACTGGATGCTCTTTATTTCAGAAAGTACATTTATATCCTCGCTGCCATTCAGGTGCGAAACATTTACTTTTTTTTTCAGACTATGGAACAAAGAAAACCAGTTTGGAACATCAGTGGGAGTCATTTTCATAATTAAAAGAAATGAAAAAAATTATTTTTATATATATATATATATATATATGCATATATAAAAAGCACATGTTTTGCAGCTAAATAATATGTAATAATTTTTAAAACCTTTTCTGTTGTAGATTTTCTATGCATAAAACCCATATAATTATAAATATTGTCAACCCGCTCAGTCTACTGAGTTGAGCTGTTTTACACAGAAGCATTGGAAAATATTTTGGACATGCCACACTTTTCAGATACAACCTTTTCCTCTTGCTCCACAGTTACGTTTGAGCCGCTTTGGTTGAATTTATCACATAAAACTCCAATAAAATCCAGGGATTTTTATGGCTTTAAGGTGGAAAAGCATCAAAGGTTCAAAGGGTGTAAATACTTTTGAGAGTCCAGGTTTGTTTGTGCGCCCACCTGGTTCTGACCGGCTGCCTCTGATAAGCCCGATTCGTTCTGAACTCCTCCTGGATTTCTCCTAAAAGGTTCTCCTGCGGCGCCTAGAAAGAGATTAAAACAAATTGAATCATCAACATTTAATCTTCTCAGCTGGTAAATAAATAAAATAAATACCGTCTTTGCTCCTTTGGTCGTTTCCTCCTCATCCTCGTCTTTTCTTTTGCTTTTCTTCTTTTCTGAATCAGGGCTTAAACTCGATCTCTCCTCTTTCCCTTTGGGATTTCTTCGCCTCTTTGTTGCCGTTTCTCCCACCTCGTCTCCATCTCTTGGCCTCTTCTTCTTCGTACCTTTTGATTTCAGACCATCTTCACTGATATCATCTGGTAAACGTGACGACTTTCTTCTTTCTGTTTTCCCTCCTTTCTTCTCCCTTTTGCCTTTTCCAGAATCTTCTTGAGCACAATTTGGATCTGCCAACTTTTCTTCTCCTCCCAAATCTACTGACTGTTTTCTTTCACCCTCTGAATCTCCTTCAGCTTTTCCTTCCTTGACTTCCTTCTCCTGTTGTTTTTTCACGTTCATTTCCTGATTTCCTCCTCCGGGAATCTCCTCAGCTTCCATCTCCCCAAACTCCTGACATCTCTCCAACCAGCTCCTGTCAACGACGCTCAGTCTGCTGGCAACAGAGGCTCGTTTAGCTAAACTGCCTCCTGACCCGGCGAGAAAAGGCGGGCTTCGTTTAAATCCATCGACACTCCCAGCTGGACCTCCTGGCTGGGATCTTTCTTCTTTATCTCCTGCGTCTTTGTTTTCCTTTCCTGTGCTTTCAGGAGCAAATTGAGGCGATGAAGGTGATGAAAGAGAGGAGGCTCTGCTTGGAAAGGAAGGGTTAGCAACCTGAAACTGGGAATTAGCACCGATTCTATGATCGTCATCGACAGAATTAATGATTGCAGCTTCTACTGGGTCTGGTTCTGGTTTAAATGGTTCTTCAGGCTCCAGTAAATGGAGAGACGGAGAGGCCACTGACCCAAACGGCGGCTTCATCAATCTAGAAGAGACAACCAGCAAACACAGGCTTAAATCAGACAGTCAGTGGATGGAGTAGCAAAGCATTTACTCAGTTAAGGGTAAAACTTCTTCAAGATGTTTTTACGTGAGTAAAAATCAGGTTTTCAAGAAATTAAAACAAAGTATTTCATAAAAAAAGTGATCAAGTACCAAGTCAATGTCATTTCATAAAAGCAAAAGATGAAATTTATTTCATTTTTCAGACTCTACAACAAAAGGAAGCAAGACTGACAAAAGAAAAGAGCAGCAAAACTATATAAAGCGCATAGTTTGCAGCTAAATAGGACATTATTTTTATAGACCTTATGCCTTTGGCGTCATTCTGTTGCAGATTAAGTCAGAGTAGTAACTCAAAGAGTGATCAAGATAATAAAATCTGATTTAATAATCATCAAACAGGCAACGTATAAAAGTTATGTTCAAATTGAAAGACTACAATTTTAAAATATTACTGATAAATACAAAATAACACAGAAGAAATACTTGCAGCTAATGATGTGTATGTTAGAAAAGGACAATGTGCTTCCAGTGAGAATATAAAGCGTTTATGGTTTTTTATTAAACAACAAAATAGCCATACAAAGCTGGTGTAAAAACACGAGGTCTCACTTTGACATAAATCCAAGGTGTTCGCCTGTGTTTCATTCATTTTTAGTTAAAATGCGTTTGTTTCTTCTTCACTAAAGTTACTAGTTTTAAAATAAAATATCCAGGATTTTTACTCAAGTAAGAGCAGCAACAGTTCACAATAATAGTAGTTAATACAACCAATATAGTACCTAAAACAGGTGGGAAGGAGGGCAAGGATGTGATGAATGGATGGAGGTGAACTAGTGAGGGTTACCTTGGGGAGAGAATCTCCTGGTGTTCATCCTCAGATGAGTTTTTAGCAGAACCAATAGATAAACCGAGGCTGTTGTTCTGTATTGGTTGATCACCTTTTAAGGAATTGAGAGGAACTCGACCAGTACGAAGAGATTTCTTCAGAGAAACTGCTTTCTCCTACAGATATGGGAGAAAATAACCACAGGAATAAGACATCTTGTCTTCCTAACAAGATGTCTTCAATGAACTTTAGCCTTTATTTTGTGATTCACACCTTACTGAGAGCAGAAAGGTTGTTTTTAAGCTTCAGGCCGTAATACTGCGATGAAGCCATGAGGCTGTGTTTTTCCTGAGAAGTCAGACTTGGAGCAGAAAGCGGCATTGCCTTGCGGTTGAGATGGGCTCCCCAGAAATCTGAGTCCTGCTTGAAAACAAACACAAAAAGATCAAACCAGGTTAGAAATGGTTGGAACTTTGTGTTGGTCTTTCATATAAAACTAAACTAAAACACCTTGGTATGTATTCACGCATTAACAGTGTCATGTTTTCTTCAGCACCTTATTTGTTGGGTTGCTCTCTGCTGTGACTTCTCTATGGCCGCTGGATGCATTTTTAGCTTGTTTTAAACTCCTGTACTCCTTATACAGCCCTGCAAAGACACACACTGATTTTCTTGAATGCATCAAGGGGGGAAAAAAACCTGTTTTTATGCAGTAATGAGATGCGTTGCACCCACTCCTGGTCTCCTCTGGAGCCTGGTCAATGTCCTCCTAGAAAAACACGGGCGTTATAGTGAAAGAAAACATGCAGTGGATCCTGTTTCTATCCGGATGTGTTGGTTTTAAATCACCTTACTGGGTTTCCTCTGGTGCTGCTGGAGAAAACTCTGCTCCCAGCTTTTCAGCAGCAGTTTCACCTCGTTATAGCGGGACATGTCGACTTGATTCAGGACCAATGAAAGTTATTTAAAACTCATTTCTCGGTCATTGTCGTTTCCTGGATTTACGTCAGGCTAAAGCTGGCAACCGGCGCGATGTAATTGAGAAAGGTCGGACACTTTCCATCAATTTTAAATTGGAAATTATTCCGCTATGCTATAATGTTTTCATCAAACGTCTCTGCTGCTCGGAAGACGATCTGTTTAGGTGAAAGCGGAAGCGGCATTTGTTGTTTAGGATTTTCCCGCGCCTGTGTTGCCAGGTTCGTTCCCTGAATCCCCCGATCCTCTAAACCCATGACTAGCTAAAAGACAAACTTCATGCTCATTAGTTTCGAAATGAACGCAGGTTTTATACATTATTTACTTTTTTTATTTTTTAAAAAAAGATCATTTTGGAAGATACTAAACAGCCGTTAAAGATTTTACATCGTGGAAATGTCAAAATAGATACCTTTATTATGAAGCAAGTACTTCCGGTTCTAAAGAGTTTATCAGAATCATAACTAACATTTTAAATTCTGTCACTAATTAAAAGCATGATAACACAATCAGGCATGACTCAAAAATAACTACATTTAATTGATTACAATGTAGATATATTCAAATGTAGTTTGAGTACAAACTTTGTAATCACACTACAAACTACATGATTATAAATAATATTTATTTATAAATGATGTAATAGTCAACGTATTAAAATTATCCATTGACCCAGAGAGGAAAATTTTGTTTTACATTAGAATATTTTAAAGAAAATAAGAACCATATAGCTTTCGTTTAAGAAATCCTCTCAAAATTATGTGCAAAGTTTATTTTTGCAAAATATATTTAAGCTATTACCAGTTCCTGTTTGTTTTGTGACTCAGATATTGGCATTTTGAACATTGCAATGTTTGCAATGTTTTCTGGAAAGACTTTCAAAACTTGATCTTATACAAGATATGTATTCCACTAAGTTCAGATGCAATAAAAGCTTGTACTCCATCAGGGAATAAAGTATTACAACAATGTTAATTTAATCCTTCTGGCTACTCTTTTTTTACTCAAGTTAAATTAATTTTATTTAAAGTGCTGAATCATTGCAACATCATAAAAGGCTAATCATTATACTAATATATCAATAATTTAGGAATGGATTTGTGATTCGTTTTCCCCATGTCATCTTTTATCTTTTTCTGCCGAGTTTGGTTAAATTGCATTGTTTTTGTTCCGAAGTGTGACTTGCATTGTCTTGAATCTTAAAGACTTTTATTAAAATGTTGGGGGAAAAAGAAAAGATTTAACAGACCTAAATATGGAGGGGAAAATACTGTCTTGGAAAATGTGTGCAAGACTTTAACAGCTCAAAAAAAATTAGATGCATAATTCAAGTCATAGAAGAGTCTAAAATAAAAAGAAAACATCCAAATTCATGTGAAACTGTTTTTTGCCAAAAATGTTATAGTCTTGTAGTCTAATTTTAGTCTCGAAACAAGTAAAATTTATTTTGTGAACATCAATACTATTAAATATTCACTATTCTATGAACTTGTATACTGCAAAAATGTTAGAAAATAATCCAGCACCAGATTAAACTCCAAAGCAACTGAAATAATCTTCATTTATTCTATAATCTCACAAAAAATGACATTTTCATAAAACTTTAAAGAACTAAAAAAAAAACAAAAAAACAATGAGAGCACAGAGTAAGAATGAAGAGTTTATTGTCTTAATCTACAGAAAGGACTTTAATCTGAAAAGTAAAACTTTATGGCTCAGAGTAAAGACATCGTTTAAGACATGATCAGTTCATTCCAGCTGAGAGACTTCATGGAAGTATGCGCCCAGCATCTTGACTCCTTGGATGTAATTTGATCTGAAAAACAAATAGAAAAAAAAAAAAAAAGATTCAAATTATGCAGGATGATAAAATTATTCCAGCGTTTCCCTCAGTGTATTTTAAGCCTGGTGGGCCAACAGGCTTAGCATTACTTATTACATTTTTTATGTAATGTTTGTATTTTTTAAAAACTGTATAGTTGGTGTTCAGGTATTAATCTTCTAAGCTTTCAATAATACAAAATCATCAAGTGATATTTTAAAATTTCCTGTCAACTTTAAACATTTTTCAACTCAAAAACTTGGCGGCTGCTGGATGAATGACAGCCTAAACCAAAGGGCTTAGCAGGTTCTCTGGGAGAAACCTTGAATTCTTCCATTTACTTCTTAATTTCATTGAAATTACATTCACCGTGTTTGTGACGAACCTGTTGAGTTTTTCGTTTTGTGAGTGAGCGCCATCATCGGAGGATCCAACAGGGAGCAGCATGACGTTCCGGCCCGTCGCCTCCTGGAACGTCAGAGTGACGGGAATGCTGCCGCCCTCACGGGTCAGGTCCGGTTCCACACCGAAAACTAGACCACATCAGGGAGACGGAAGAAAATAACCATCCATATGAACAGATGAGTAAAATATTGATTGCTTAGGAAGACGGGTGTATGTAAAGTTCTGAACCAACCCGTCTTCATGGCCTTTCGACCAGCCATGTAGTGAGGATGGTTGAAGTCAGACACCCAGGCTTTGGCCCCGTGACCCATCGTTACTTTTAGTTTGTTTGGACTTCCCAGATCAGCAAACCTCTTCTGCACGTAATCAACCACCTAAATAAACATAAAGAGAAAATGAGTTAAAAAAAAAAACACAAACATGGTGTTTTTAAAACCAAAATTAACAGATTGAAACTGGTTATTTTCTTTAAATGTCCCATTTAATGCAATATTCAACTATTTAATCAGAATATAAGCAAATGAATTAAATATGGTTTGCAATTGTTAAACTGAATTTTACTGCACATTTCATCTGCATAATGAAGACAGGAAAGGAGGAAAGAAAAGAACAAGACAGAAAATAAAAAAGGGAGGAAGAAAAGCAAACAGGATGATGGAAAAGAACTAATAAATGATAAAAGTAAAGGAGAACCAAGGAAAAAAGAAGAAATGAGGAAATTAGGACAAAGGAAAACAGAAATTGAAAAAATAATGCAACAAAAACAAATCGTAAAAATATGGAACAGTCAAAGGTGGAGGAAAAGGAAAAAATAAGTTAGAAAGTAAATAAGCAAACTAAAGATTAGAGGACAGGAAGGAACAAAAAAAATGGTCAAAACAAAAAGAAGAACGGAACAAAGAAAGAAAAACAGATAAGTTGTTAAGACAGGATGCAGGAGGAAACGAAAGAACGATAAAAATGAAACCAGTAAACAAGCAGGACAAAGATTTCACTTTTTCTCCTCTTTTTAGCCAGTTTAGATTCAGATGACCGTTTATCATTTAAAAATTTCATTATCTTATTTAAAACATTTCAGTATCATATTTATAATCTCATGGCTGACTTCTCTCTGAGGTTTTATTGATGCCACATTTAAGAAACGCTGCACAAAAACGAATCCCTCTGCTGTCAAACACACAGCACCACACTGGGTGGTGAACCTTTCAAAATAAAGCTTCTCCCATATTTTAGTGCTTACCTGCTTCTCCACGACTTTGGGGTCCATGTCCGGGACGAGGCGGATGGAGAATTTGCCAATGACCTTGCGGGGGATGACAGTCTTGGCTCCAGTTTCGGAGAACGCTCCTTCGATTCCGTGCAGAGAAAGAGACGGATACCTCCAGCGGTGCATCAGGATTTGCTCCTGTAACGAGAAAGAAGCAACGTGTTGGTGGTTCTGAATGAGGCAGGGAATGAAGTAAATATCAGATCATTTTCTCACCTTGCTGTCGTGCAGCAGCTTTCCAACTCCCACGTCTTTGCAGTACTCGGACAAGTCAAAGTCGATCTTCTCGTACAGCTTTTTCTCGTCTTCTGTGAGAGGAGCTACGCTGTCGTACATTCCAGGAATCAAAATCTTTCCCCTCTTGTCAACCAGAGATCCTGTGAAGGTAAAGAGAACAACGTTGACACTCAAGAACTGTAGAAAAATTAAACCATAACCTCTACTGACCCATGAGTGAAATGAGATCAGTCATGGCCTCATGAACAGAGCCGCCGAAGACGCCGGAGTGAAGGTCTTTCTCGCCGCACTCCACCTGAGGTTCAGATAGAAATGTAGAAAATCTGTAAAACTACTCTACAAAAAAAACTACAAAATTACTCCTGAGGTGGATTTACCTCTAAAAAGAAGTAGCAGATTCCTCTGAGGCCATAGGTGATGCACGGTTTGGTCTTTCCCAGCCAGTAGTTGTCAGAGATGCAGACATAATCCACATCTTTGAAGAACGAATCTTTTCGGGAAAACACCAGATCGTCCAGACCCTCAGACCCAGATTCCTCCATCCCCTCGAAGCAGAACTTGATGTTGATGGGAAGATCCTGAAGGAAAGATAAAAAGGTACTTCCTTTAACAGGTTAGGATGGGTCTACGGGCCAAACAAAACATGTTCATTACATTATTTTCCACACAATTTTTCTTAAATAATGAGATTCTAGTTTTGCCTATTTGAGCCTCTTTAAGGGCGTCTTGTCACTTTAAGTCCAAATTTGCTGCTGCTGGCCACACCCCAAAAACTCAATGTTTACATTCACATGAAAATGGCAGCAAACAGATGTGCAATTATGCAACCACACATTTTTAAAAAGCAGAAGTGGAGCCTCCTTTACAACCAACAAGGATGCAGCAAGTGGTTTTTGGATGGCAAGTCAACAACAAAACACTCGACTTTTCCAGCAGCCATTATGAAGCCGGTAAAGCCAGCAGACCAAATGTGCCGGGTTCAGCTTAGATTGCTAGGTAACGGGCTGAGCTTCGCTGGGGTTGCTAGGTG
Source organism: Micropoecilia bifurca (assembly GCA_903067075.1). NCBI lineage: Eukaryota > Metazoa > Chordata > Actinopteri > Cyprinodontiformes > Poeciliidae > Micropoecilia > Micropoecilia bifurca. The sequence goes on from CAEGAF010102440.1 coordinate 42,514, forward strand.
ATGGGCAGAGCCTGATTTGTGATGTCACATTTGTTAAGTTTTTGAAACGGCTCATTTTCCAGACACCAGTAAAAAGGCCAAGTGTTTTCTTTTTCAGCGTTTGGGTTGTTTGTAGAAGAAGTTGAGACTCAAATAGAAGTACAACATGCAGAATGTGAATTTTTATAATAAAATCCCTTTAAATCTCAAAGTACCAGAATCACAAGGTCCCTTGATTCTGTCACCAGGAAGATGCAATAAAAAAACCTTCAACAGCACATAATACCTGATATAAAGTAATTTAAAAACAACTGAAAAATCTCAGGGTTAATTTTTATCTAAAAAAAAGCTTTCAGTGTGCCATAAACAGCTGGAACCATGAAAGTTAAAGGTGATGAAGACTATTCATTATGAGAGCATTATCCAAATGTACCCAGATCCTTCTAAGAAGTGGATTATCCCTGTGCTAATGTGGGTCAGTTTTCTGCCTGTTGACGATGTGAGATTTCTCAGTGAAACGTCTTGACACAACTGCAGCGTATCCAGCCTTCACATAATGATTAAACCGAGGCTTGGTTCTCACATGCTGTGGTTCATTTTTAAACCTGAATAAAGAAAATCTGCTGTAGCACATCATTTACAGTGACACTCTAAGAAAGCTGAAGGAGATTTAAATTTAATTTACAGTGTTTTTTTTAAATGCTATATTGTTTTTAAAAAGGCGTTGAACCTTCCCAGGAGCAGCTGATCTACCAAGTAACTCCAACAGCACATTGACTTCGAATCCAGCAGGAAACAAGAACATCTAATCAATTTCAGGTTCTTCTATGTGGAGTGCAACAGGGATCGATACCTGGGCCTCATTCAAACCCACCGAATACGAATCTCAATGTAAAAGTCTTGAATGTTTTCATTTTAATTTGACTGAAGACTAACAAGATTTTGAATCATCCTCTGGTACAAAATAGTCCATCAGCCTGAGAAAATAAAAAACACTCCAACTGTAACCCATAAAATTAAGCTTTTTTTGTAAAATATATTAGGTAACAAAGTTGGTTAGTCTGAATTTTTAATAACAAAATTAAACATTTTTGCTGTTGATTTATTTTAAAAGGAAAATGTAGCAACAGTTCAAATTTTGGTAAAAACCCATCAATGATTCATGATGTTCAATATCATGATTTCTCTCGTACAAAAATCAATATTTCACAAATGTAACAACTATACGAATCCTTAATTGTTACTTGACATCTATATTTTTATTCTTATATTATCCATAAGTTATTATGCAGAAGGACTAGTTAAATATTCTTCATTTATGCTTTTTTAAATTACAGCTGTCCACAAGGTGGCAGCATACAGGCATCTAATGAACTATTGGCACATCAAGTAGAATAGTGTCGAGACCAACTAATATGTCAAAAAAGAAAATACTTCTGTAATCCTTCCAGGTAAACAGTCAACTTGATTTAGCAAATAAATAAAATCTGTTTTTATTTCTTTACAACTTCACTGAAATAAACATCTACCTTTGCTTTGACGCCATCTCTAAACCATGTCCAAGCAGAGGAAATGCCGATCAATAATCAATGCCTGCAGTCTAAAACAACCAGCTGGATTTAGGTTGAACTATTCAACATTTAAATAATGAAAACAAATCTCAGAAAATGCATCATTTAAAGGAAATGAAGCAAACAAAACTAATTATTTGCATAACTTTCTGCATGACACACAAACTGCAACGAAAACAAAAATACCTGACCGTGTGAAGACATGCTAGCTCTCATTTGTTATGCAATAACATACAGCGGTTGTTTCATGCGAGCTTGAGCTCAGCTCATGTTTTCCTTGAGCTACCAGACCTGTCCACCCAAATGGTCAGTAAATGTTGAGCTGATGTTTTCAGTGAACAAAGATATTCACTCACAATGTCACATTGCAAGTTGGGTGTGAGTGTTATTCTTCTTTCACAGAGAAGAAAAGGTATAAAGAGAAACCAAAACTGAATTGCAATAGTTTCAAGGCACCAATAAACACCCAACAAAGTACAAAGCAGAATCATGAATACCAAAGAGCAGAACAGAGTTCATTTTCCTTCCATTTGGTATTTATGCACTACTTTTTACTGGCACAGGAAATCCCTCATTACATTGTGAAGATGAGAGTTAACACATTCAGTAAAGGTAGGAAACTTAAAGCACAAACCAAACTGGTTTATATCAGAGTAAAATCTGTACCTGCTTTATCTTTTGGTAGGCCTCGATGCAGTTAAACCAGGCCAGCACTGGGCCCTTGTCGTCGGTGGATCCTCTTCCATAGAGTTTACCTACAAACACACCTCAGGCTTTATTCACGTCTTTTTCTCCTGGGATTCAATTACAACGTCGACCAACTCCACAAAAATTACATCATTAATGTGATTTTCCAGTTCTTAATGGAAGCATCGTGTTGCCATCAGTGCATCAGATCCTTTATTCTGGTTTAAATGTCATATTTAGTCTTTTTAAACAGAATATGTGACAAGACAGGAAGCAGAAAGAAGCTAAACTGAACATCGCTGAGCATGTAGGAGTCAGAGGGAAGTGACTCCCTCTGACTCCCTCTGACTAAGACTCCCTCTGTCTTAATAAAGCAGATTAAGACATAAGAGGCATTCCGCTAGAAAGCAAAGGAATGGGGTTAGAAAGAACCCATAGTTGATCATATCAAAGGTACAAGTGTCGCCTCGGTTCAACAGATGACGGTCATTTTGGTTCATAACCTTTCACCAGTTAGATGAACAATTTCATATAAACACAAACGCACCCACACACACACACACACACACACACACGTCAGCTGATTTATTACCAGAGAGCAGAATGAAATCTTCAGCATTAGTTGATACGTTTTACCATTGTTCGATTGTGGAAAACAAAGATTTATTCACGCATTTATTAAGGCCCCAGTTAACGCAAATCAAAGCAACAGATCCTGGAGTGAGAAAATGACCAACTCCTCACCTCATCATATTTAAATCCTTCAGATCATTAAACAAAGATCAGGGGAAAATAACCTGAACACACAAAAAGCAGTTTTCAAAAGTAGAAAATTCAACCTGGCGCGGTGCAACTCCCTCTCTCTTACAACGTATTGTGTGTTTTTTGATTAAATTTCACTCACATTTAAACCATCTGAAAACATGACATTGTCTAAATGACTTTTGTATTTACACAGGACATCTTGGTCTGATATCTACAGTAAATCGGTTTGATGAACCAAGACAAAAAAGCAACAGAAAAGCAGACATCACCAAGCCGCAGCATTAAAAGTCAAGTCAGGTCTTAATTGTTAAAACGGTTCAACCTGACCTCTGACGTCCTCAGATAAGAAAATGCAGCTCTGCTCAGAAAATGAAGGCAGCTGAAATAGACTTTGAATATGTGCAACTGTCTGTGATATGATTACATGTTGATAAAAGCACAAATGCAAAGCTGGGTTTGAGAAATTATAGCAAAAACAGAAACTTTGATCTTTACAGACACAATGGATTGGAGCATTTTTTTAACTTTAAGCAGTGGAAAACAGTTTTTAAAAACGTTACGCTTTGACAGCTCTGATGGCGTAATTTTGATAATATTGAAGTCTGATCGCATCATCAGGACATCCAGATATTTTATGTCAGGCAGATAAAATACTGCATGTCCTCAAAATACAGCCAAAGGTAACACACAGACGCACTGAAAACAGAAACCTCCAAATTCATCCTTTTGGGTTTAGTCTTACACTTTCAGGAACGATTCCAGACGATCACTTTGACTTCTGGTGAAGCCGTTTCACTTTCAGCCCTTTGATTTTCCAGATCATGTTTCAAAGCTGCTCTGAACTTACCGTCTTTCTCCACCAGAGTGAACGGCTCGGTGTCCCAGCCGTCCTCGATCTGAGCAGGCTGGACGTCCAGGTGGCCGTAAATACACACCGTCTTCTTGGCCGGGTCCGAACCCAGATGGCCCAGGATGATGGGAGGCAGAGGGATCTCCTCTCCAGAGGGAAGCTGTGGGGAAAAAAAAAAACACCGAATATTAAAAATAAACTAGAACTGCAAGCAGTTGGATGTTACTTTAGTCTTTTAAAGTTGATCATGACCAATAAAACACTAAAATATAATTCGTAGCATAATTATTCAAATCAGCTTGACCTTAATTTGTGTTCTAAGAAACATAAAGATGATGAAATGATCACCTTTTGTTTCCCGATGTCCACCAGCTCCACCGTCCCCCCCAACTTCTCGATGTCTTTGGCTGCCATCTCCATCATCTTCTTGATTTCCCCGCGCTTTTCGGGCCAAGCGGACACACTCTGGACAGCAACCCATTCTCCAAGGCGCTGGGAGAAAGACGCAAAAGCTTTTCAATCATTCTCTAGACAGAGTTGGGCTTCAACTGAATTTAACAACTGGTTTTACAGTAACAGAGATTGACTCATACTCGTAAAGTCTAACTAGATCACCTCACTTAGAAAAATATGAAAAGTGAGAAAGTAAACTTCATTTGTTTTAATCAGGGTTTCTCATCCCCCTGTCCTGCATGTTTTAGGTGTTTCCTTTCTGAATTGTATCTCTGGGTGATTAACAGGCTTCTGCAGCATCAGCTGCTCTGGAATAGAGGCACATCTAAAACATGCAGAGCAGGGGGGCCTGAGGACCAGGGTTGAGAAACACTGGGTTCAAGTAAGCAGGACTAAATCAAGCAAAAAAATTAAACCAATTTTCCTGATTGAGTCCTTGTCCTTCCTCTATCACTTCTTCTTTTATGAACTTTTACTGGCCTTTATTTGAAAGTGATCAGACAGGAAATTGGGTAACGAAGAGGCGAAGGTCATCAGGTCAGGATTTGAACCTGTGACGGCAGCGTCTACAACACTGCAATGCCCCTCTTCATATCATTACTTGAAATACATAATCTACACAAACAAATATTTTGTTTAATGAAATATAAAATAAAGATTAATTCATTCTTGACCATCACTGTCATTTGCAGGTTTGTTTACAGGAAAACACAAAACAAAGGTTCCAGGCTGGGACTTTGCATGTAGAAAAAAAATGACATTAATTGTGTTAATGGCACAAAAAAAATCATTAAATTAGCTGACTGTTGCCTAGTTTAAGATAAAATGATACATTCTGCTACGTGGATGCTCTTCCATCTCTTTATCTTGAATCAGATTAGATAAATGGCTGGCTCCAGAATAGAAAAAAAATCTCAAGTGAAGCATTTGTACTTGGATGGAGGCAGCAACAAGCAGAAACTTTCTTTTTGTAAATTAATCCAGCTCAAGTAGAGTGAGTTTCAACCTCAAATTATAAGTAACTTACTAAAAGTGAGAGCTGATAGCAATTTCCACAAAAACTGATTTAAGTCAGCTCACCATTTTCTATTAAATGCCGTCTTGGGTTGACAGTGCAGTGACAATAAGTGCTACATTTAAATACTGGGTGATAAATCATACCTTGACGTAGAGGTCCTGGTTTTCGTCCACATACTTGAAGAGTGCTGGGAGGTGAGCCATGTTTCCCAACGACAGACAGGAGCTGAGGGTTAAACCAGGCAGAGTGGTGAGTTTAACTCTGACCTGGAGCAGATATATGAGCACAAAGACACACCCACCAATAAACCTGCTGACTTTGCACAAACGAGTCAAATGAGAAAATATAAAAAGAGAAAAAGACATTTTACTTCCTGCTTATCATGTGCAACATAAAGTTAAGGTGTACAGTACTTTGCAGAAATAGATACTTCCATGATAATTCAGTGTAGTTTAGTAGTTTAGTAGTGATACACCAATACAAAGTAATTGTTCTTTTTTTTCTAGATCATTTCACTTACAACAATACGTTTTCCTGCTATTAAATTAAATAATCTGGCAGTGGAATTAGTAATCTTTCATCAATATTAAGAAATTATATCTTGCTCAAAAGTTAGTTGTGAGGTAGTTTTGTCTTATTTCAAATTAACTAAGGTATTTGCACTAGAAACTACAGACCAAAAATACTTTTAGTTTGTTTTTTTTCAGTGCCAAAAACAAAGTAATTGTTAAAATAAAACCATGAAAAGTCAACTTTCTGGCCTACTTGTGAGAAAACTAACCCTGCAAATGAATCAGAACAGTGAAACATGGTGGTGGGAGCGTCATATTGTAGGGATGCTGTTAAGTGAAGCTGGAGCTAGAAACACAAAGCAATCTGGAAGAATATCTGTCAAAAACCTGCAGACTGGGGCAGAGGCTCAAAACTGCCTAGACGTACAACCAGAGCTACAACTGAGTGGTTCAACCAAAACACATTTAACATGTTAGAATGGTCCAGTCAAAGCTCAGACATAAATCTACCCTCAAAGCTTTTTCTTCCAAATTTTAAGTGCATAAAATCTCAATCAAATAAATTTGTGGTTGCCAGTGGTGGAGAAAGTACTCAAAAAATGTACTTAAGTAAAAGTACAAATACACAGTCAAAAATGTACTTAAGTAAAA
>CAEGAF010102441.1:0-13838 GCA_903067075.1 Micropoecilia bifurca
ATGGATGGATGGATGGATGGATGGATGGATGGATGGATGGATGGATGGATGGATGGATGGATGGATGGATGGATGGAAAAAACTTGATATATTGTAGTTTAAACATGATTGAAATTAAAGTTGATCGATTATGTTTGAAACTATTCTCAACTGCCTTGTTTTTTTGTTTTTGCTTTTTTGAGCAATCCTTCTCAAAGACTGCCAAATCTAGTTGTAATTGAATTAGAGTCCTTGTCTACATGATCTCTTATGTTTGAAGCTGTAACTTATTCTTTATTTTAGAAAGATTTCCTTGTTGTAACTGTAACAGAATAGTCCAAAATCAGAAAGAGGATTGACCAAACCTGCTTTTGCTGCTGCCACTATAACAAGCTCCATCTGTCTTTGCAAACATTCTGGCGAGAGTGTAAAGTGCTGCACAGTTAGACATCGACAGGAGACAGTCCAACTCCTATGATGAGGATCTTTTACAAATGAAATTTGTGGACCTTGAGATTTTTACTTGTGTTTTTTTTTCCCCCTTCAGGACTTGAAATTGTGCAGGGCCAGAGGAAAGCAATTGACAATTCCATTCTTGATGCGTCCAACCTTCTGGCAAGTCTACCTGAAGAAAAGAAAATTGATGCGCATGTTGTTTTTGAAATAAAGCGTTTCCCTAATCATGGTCGTATCACCCTATTGGGTGAAGATCTACCCCGTGACAACCCGCTCTTCACACAATCAGATGTGTCTCAGAGAAAGTTGGAGTATCTTCACGATGACTCGGGGGCTGCTTTTGACACCCTTGCTTTCAAGGCCTATCTGAAGTTAAGAAGTAGTGAAAGGGCCTCCCCTTCTGAGTCCGTAATCCTGGATGAGATCTTTCATATTTCAGTCAAACAACGTGGTTCCAACCCCCCTGAATTAGTCACTACAGATATGCTTCTGGAAGTTCTTCAAGGCTCTAAGACCTCGCTAACCCTGAAGCATCTCAACACCCAAGATGAAGACAATCCACCAGATGAGGTGCTCTTCAAGGTGACCAAAGCCCCTCGTAACGGGTATCTCCTTAACTCTGTTACGTCAGAACGCATCTCTAAATTCACTCAAGAAATGATCAATCGCGTAGAGGTAGCCTTCCAGAGCGATGGCACCCTTAAAGACGGATTTGTGGAATTCACCATATCAGATGGCGAGCATGAAACGGGGCCACACACACTCCACATAGGAATCTTAGCTCGCACCCTGCTTCTCAAACTAGTCCCAGAGATCAAGGTACGACAGGGAGACGATCAGATTCTTGTGACAGAGGAGATGTTGAGGGCTTCTACAGGTGGTCCTGTTGAGGAGGAGATCCTTTATAAAATCACCAGTACTCCAAAATATGCAGCTGTCATGGTAGACAGACAGCCTACATCTGCCTTCACCCAGAAGCAGATCAAAGAAGGTAGAGTCAGTGTTCGTTTTGTCAAGTCCACTTCACCTCGAGACAGTGTTTCGTTTACAGCCCGTAGCCGGGCTGCCAATGTCTCCTCTGTCCTCAACATCACTGTGCAGCCTCTGGCTAAAATTGCTCAAAATCCTTTGTTACCTCAAGGCTCACTTGTCCAGCTGGACAGAAAGCTTTTGGATGCATCTCCACTAGCCAACAAGACAAGAGCCTCACCCACATTCACAGTCATTCAGCAGCCAAGAGGAGCTCGTATTGTGGCGATTAAAGATCCTGATGCTGGCCAGCCAATAGAGACATTTACCCAGAAGGACCTAGAAGAAGGCCGTGTGGCAATGGAAATAGTAGATACTGCCTCAAGATCAAAAGCGAAGGGCAATCAGGATGAAGCTCGGTTCCTGCTAAAAGCCCATGGAGTCCCTCCAGCAGAATGTGTCCTTTCATTCCAGACAAGCCCTTACAACACCTCTGCAGTTTATCCTGCCACTCTGCTAAAGACTCCAGAAGATAGTGTCACCCCATCATCCCCGGGCTCTGGTACCCACGGGAAACCACACGTTTCCCGTCGTGGGAATTTTTGGTCCGTCTTCATTCCCATTCTAGTTGTCCTCCTTCTCTTACTACTGGCAGCTGTCTTGGCCTACTATCTAATCCGTAAAAACAAGACAGGAAAACACAACGTCCAGACAGTGGCCTCAAAGCCCAAAAACGGAGAGGTGGCCACAACAGAAACTTTTCGCAAAACAGACCCAGCCAACAACATTCCTATGTCCAATGTGGACTCTAAAGGGGCAGATCCAGAGTTGCTTCAGGACTGTCGGACAACGAACCCGGCCTTGAAAAAGAACCAGTACTGGGTTTGAAACACTTTGATTTTCGACATAGAAGGAGGTGGACTTCATTTATGTTGGTGTTAAGTCTTCCTACAGCAGTTTAAATGAAACACACTTTTGACGCAATTTTTCACTGACTTCTCTCAGAACAGCTGTGGACAAATTCTCAGGCATGAAAACACTGAAGACGTATTGGCAAAGAAGGAAGTGATTTCTTACATTCAGAGGGCTAATGCCATGTCTAATTATTTCAATTGTCTCATTCCTCACTGTCAAAGGGCACAGACACGACATGAACATACAAAGTGTTTGCAAAACAAGTACTTTTGATGTGCTCAACTATCGTATTAAACATCATATAGGCAAACATTAATCATACTGATAGGTACATATTTCATTGTTGTTTTTTAAACTACGTTTTGGATAATCAGAATACTTGATGAAAAAAAATATGACTAATAAGTGAAACATACAATTAATGGCCACTTTTTCCAGGTACATAAAAAGCAAATGAGCATAGCCGTCTCTGTAGTTTACAGAGAATGTTCTAAAAACAAGAAACTATTCAGGGAGAATAGTTCAGAAACAGAACAGCTCAACAAAACTGAGCTGCAAGAAATCAGAAAAACTTGCCATTTCACCTGAAACATCCACCGGGTCATATTAGGGTTAAACAACATTGAGCCACATAATCAATCTGCCTTATTTTCATGGTTTTGGCAGGTGATGGTGAAGGATATTTTCTTGGCACACTTTGAGACTCTGAGTGCCAGTTGGTCATCCTTTAAGTGCCCCAACTACCAAAGTGTTGGTGCCAACCAATAAATTTCCACCTATTCATAGTCACAGTGAACCCATTTTCTGACAGAAGGACAGTGCACTATGTCACGAAGCTACAAACCTTTTCACACAGGTTTCAACATGACATTGAGATCAGCGTACCCTAACCATATCCACAGTCACAAGCTCTTAATCCAGAAGAACACCTTAGTGATGGCGTCATGGATTATGGATGTGCAGCTGCCAAATCAAAATCTCAGGAATGTGTCGAACACCTTAGTGAATATTTACCAAAAAGAATTAAGAGGTTCTGAAAAATGAAGACACTTAAACCGTAACACTAGCAAGGTGTAGCACATAATGTAGCTTTGGAGTATAAGGTACATTATTTTTGCTTTATTTTTGAAAATGTAACCTCAGTTATTCAATTCAAAATACTTTATTGACCCCAATTTAGAGAAATTAAATAACAGAACTACTCCAACATGCTACCAGCACAATTCTAGAACATTATGTTCTATGTCCTATCTCAGGTATTCAGCCTAAAGAAAATATCACTTTCTGTCTAGAAACCGAAAGATGATTGCCACTTTCACAGCTTTGTCTGCACACCATTGGATCACATTCAAACCTAAGGTTTAGGGTTTTCCCTTGTCATTTATTTAATGCTAAACTAAGCTAAGCTAGCAATAGCTAGTACCTAACATCTTAAGCCAAGCTAATGCTTTTCCAATTGTAACCCCAAGACAAATGCTTTGAAGCAGAAAGAAGTTGAAAAGAAGCACTTGAAGTGAAATTGTACAAGTCTAATCCACTCCAGCTCTCGGTCACGTTGACATCTATCAGATTGTATTGTTGCTATGCGCTTCCAAAGAGCTTGTAAAAATGTATTGTACTGGAGAAGCAGAACAGAAACATCACTTTGGTCCTGTAATATTCACGCTGAAACACCTATTTAATCTCAAACTGAAAAGTTTCCACAAACATCCTCAGTTGTTGGGTCTTGTTAACTTTTAATAACCAAAAAGCATTTATTTTTATTAGAAACATTCCTTATTTTAGCCTAGTTGAATATACAGGTTCATTTTATAAAATCAAATAAAAAATTTTAAAAATTCTTCCTTTTTTTTTCTTTTTGCATGTTGAAGATAAAAAGAAAAAAGGTTGCTACTGTAAATCACAATCTTCTCCTGCTAAGTTTTGGTACTTTGACCTGTGCCAAGTTAATAATTCTAATTTAGAACAAACTAGAGCAAAATGAGCTGCTATGTTTTTTTGTCCTGACAGCATTTACCAGAATTGCCTTTTTCACAAGCCAAATAGTAATTTTGTTGTGTTTTGTTTCTTTACATTACCCTTGATTTGATGTTTAATAGTCTTCTTCAGCAGTAATTATAGATGCAGCACAGAGCTTCGAAGCATTAAGACGCTTTGTATTAGAGTGATACCGTTCAACATAAAACAAAGCTTCTTCCCTCAGGATATCCTATTTTCATCTTCTGGTTTATGTGTAAATATTGTGTTAAAAAAGTCTTTGGTTGCCTAGTAAATGAAAAGATTTGCCATATTTGAGTATACATGTTAAGAGAACAAGTAATTATATTAAAATTGACTGTTCAACGTTGATATATGTATATGTTTGCGAGTTCATCCTTTTTATATGTCACTCATATGTTGTTTTTTTTGGGGGGGGGGTTAATTCACTGCAGCATTTCATCACCACGTCTTCACATTTGTCGTTATTTATTAAGTCGGTCACTCCCCATTCATCAGCTCATATTTTCATGTGCTTTGTTATTTTTCATCATCTGCAGACGCCTTTAAGTAAAACGTTTCTGGACCAAATGCAACATCAGGACTGTAGTATGTCTCTGACTCTGTTACAGGCGCTAATGGAAATAAAATGTTGACGCAACAAATTGTGTGCTCATTATTTTCTTTGCGGCTTTAGTTCGTCATAAAACGCAACAGTAACACCCTTTTTTAATCTCCTGCTGCTACAGATTGCAGATAGGAAAATATATATGACAAGTTTGGTTTATTGCTGTTGTGGCTACACATGTAAATGCATTCATGGTGAAGTGCATTTTAATATTTCCCACACCGAAAGAATCCAATAAACCGCCTTGTACAAGTTTGTTTTAGAACCTCGAATTCACAGAAACAGACATTAACATTTTCAACCAGCAGGGGGTAGTACAGTGTAAAAAGCTCTTGGGTGGGGGGTAGTGAGGAGACTTGAGCAATGTTTCAATTTGTCATGATTTAAACTTCACTTCAAGCCATCATTCTTTCCACTGAATGGCCTTTGCTTTAAGCATGTCTCCCAAGCTTTTTTTCCCCATTTTCTCTCCTTTCTTTCCCTTTTTCTTTCTTTCTTCCCCGTCTGTCTCAGGCTTGCCTTTGGCCTCGCTTTATGAACTGGTCCTGCAGGTTTCATAAGCTGCTTGGCACAGCTGTTCCTCCACATGTGTCTGCTTAGGTCACCGTCGCTGAGCAGCGCATTGCTCGTGCGCAACAAGTCTCCTTGTGTTTTAATACGCGCCACAACTGCTTTCTGTCAGCAAAGCAGCTGCTGAACCCACAAGCTGAAAGTAAAGCGAACGAACAGAAACTGGAGCATTCTTGATGCATGAAGAAAGGCGCCCGCAACTTTAGTGTCGCTCTCACTCGCAACAGCTATGTGGATTTTCTTGTCAAATAATTATGTCAACAGTTTGACCAGGTAAGGTTAAAGTCATACTCTGAAAGTAATCCACACTAATCTGAAAATGAAACATGTAAGAAATGAAGCTAATGTAGCCCATTTTTCTTCAAGTTTAAAGGGTCGGTGTGGAGTTTTTAAAAGAGTGGTTCTGGGAAAATATTAGACAGTAGTTTCCACGTTAAAAATATATATTGCCAGAAAAAACTAGCTCCTTTTGAATAGACAACATATGGAAAACAAGAGCAGACATTTTCCACATATACTTTGTTGAGATGGTTTTTGTTTTCCAAAAATTAAGTTATTATCCCAAGAAAGACCTCATAAATTTAACTGGTTATTTCGAGAAAATTGTCATGAAATTTACTTCTCATGAGAAAAACGTCAGGAAAAAATATAAGAGGTAAACGTCTGATCTAGGCTTCTGTAGCAAATAAGTTAAACCATTTTTTTCTGCTCATTTCATTTCTAAAATCTTAAAATGTAGTTTTTATGAATGTTTAAAGGTTAGGAGAAATTGTCAAATGTCTCCGTGTGAAATGATACCGACGGAAACTGCAGGATTGAATTCCTAAGCAAGGAAAGGTGTTTATTTTAGTCTCTAAAGGCTTTGATTTGGGACAAAAGAGATAAGATTTGAATTGGTTATGAGATGAAAGACTATCATCTTGCCCCAAGAAGACTAAAGACTTGACTTGATTTTTGAACAAATTTGTGAACTTTTTACACAAACAGCATGTAATTATATTACAATACAAACTACATGAAAGCAAACAAACAACACACCAGGATTATCACATATCAAATTAACTAGACTATCAAATTTCCTCTATGGGTTGTACTGGTCCTTATTTGGAATCCCAAGTTCAATAGACTTGATCCTATTCTGGCTACAACATCACCACCAATGTTAAAGTCAATTTATTTCACTTAAATATTTCTTGATGTTTGTCCACATGTCATCAAGGCCGTCTCTATGACCTTGATGACCAGGTGTAGTATTGTGTGATTTCCAGGCACATAGAAAATATATAAAAAAATATTGCACAGTCAAGTAATTATGTTGCCTTCCGGTGTAATTAAAATTCTGTATATATACAAGCATGACTTAAAAGAAACTTGTTTTTGTAATTTAATGCCTTAAAACCATTTGGGTCTCTGTCTCTTTAAGAAACTCCTGCTCTTTCTGAAACTCCGTCTTCAGACTAGGTTCATCCAGGCGTTTTCCACAGCTGAATCGTTGCCATGGAGATTAAAGGACTTCTCTAGCTTGCATGAAAGAATCAAAGCAACACTCCAAGTCTGTATTTGATGAGGAAATAACATTGTAACACAATTAAAAAGTCAATTTTACAAAATACTGCCCCTTTAATGTTGCACGTTCCATTGTTTTTAGCTCTACAAAGTAAGTGGTACACCACCAGCAGCACAGCATGCCATCCTGAAACACAGCAAAAGAACTTCAACTTCTATTTCAATATAAAAAGACCTACGTTGTCCAAGTCAAGATTTGGCTTCTGAGGGATGGTTTTCTGGCAGCTGGAAGCGTCAAGTTTGACTTCTGAGAATAAGGAGAATGTTCAATTGGACAAAAATACCAGAGAAGAATTAAGGTTTTTGTTTTTGAGAAGATCAAGTTATCGTCATATCATCCCGTTCCTCAGAGTTGGGGTTTTCAATTCCTCCCTACATGTAAGTACTTATCTTCTCATTGCATTGCATGCTGGGTTTCTCTTCCAGCACACAGACTGCAGATCTGACACAGCAGTGAGTCTCATTCCAGTCGTTGCCTGATCCCTTACATTAACCTGTCTGAACCTGCTTTTTTCTGGGATATTCATCGAATATATCCTTCCAGACTCTTTTCATGCGTGATACCATCTTTGTTTTAATGTCTGTGCTGCTTCAACAAAAAATCTGAAAACGGAAAACACTGATTTGAGGAAGTAATCTCTCCCTTTGGTTCTGAAAGGACTCCTCCCGCAGACGCAGACTGGTTTTAGGACTCGATTTTTCTCTGTAATCACAGAGATCTCTCGACTTCCAATGTGAAGTGAGATGCTCTCTTTATTGCTGGCTTGTTTTCAGCTAAATCAGATAGCCGGGCCTGTGATTGGGAAGAAACTGTCCTTCCTCCCAGTAGGCCAACAGGAATGAAAACAAGCAACAAAGGAAGCACAATCCATTCTTCGGATAGCATCGGGTCAACCCTGACCCTCAGAGACTTGGGAAGTGGGGAATGTCTGTGGAGTTGCTTATGAAATGTCAAAAGGTTCAAAAGCAACAACTCATCAAAAAATTCAAGGTCTTTACTTCATGTCTTTGATCCCAGAAACAATTATTCATCCACCAGAAACACCAAACAGTACAGCCAAAGATTCAAGTGTCTACGCCAGCATTACTCCAGTAAAAAGGGGTCTTTGTTTGTTTATAACCCTCTATATGCAGAGTTGTGTTGACATTAGACTTTCGTCTCTGAGTCAGCAGCTGCAGAAGTGATATGTCTGTTTGCTTTGGACGTCATTCAGCTGCATTATTTACATATTCAATGACCTGACGAGACGCTCCTGAATCCCCTCTCTGCCGTAACCAGCAAAGAAAGTCGGAGGCTTCGCCGCTGAGTGGCACGTTACTTTTATTAAATCTAATAGTTAACTGTGACGTTTTTCTCTCATCAGGCTCATGTAGTTGTTTGCAACTTTCTGCTAGTCTTTACTCGGTCGACACAATGCAATTGAATCTGCTGAGCTTCTGTGCCTCACGGCTTTGGAATTTTGTCCTGTAAATATCGAATGCAACAATTTGGTAGTTGTCAAATTACAAGGTTTTTTTCTGTCATGCTTCATGTAGTTTTCAAACGCTGGAAATAAAAGGAAATTAGCTGAGTCCTAATAACAGAGGAGTAAAATGTTTGCTTCCAGAACAAACACACTAGAGAAAACGGGGTGGGGTGATGTAATTGATGCTTGTGAAACGGCATTAAATTAATAGGAAATAAAGCAGCCGGACAGGCATTGGCCACGTTGAGCTTCCACACATTTTGAAAAAAAAAAAAAAACAATCCTAAAAGCTCAATAATTTTGGTGTGGTGACTCTTATGAAATTATTAACTGTTGACATCTAGGTAGTAATCTTTGTCGTGTGGAGTTTGAGCAAATAACTTGTAAGAGTTGAACATGAAGATAAAGTCTGCATGAAGACTGTAACAACCGTCTACTCTCAAGTCCCTGACCGTACAGTTTGTGTGCATTCTTTTATTCTTCGTTCAACATTCCTCTCACAGTGGGACACGTATACCATGTAATTAGATGGAACTCTTTGTAGGACGTTCTAATGACTGGGAAGGGGATATGCTATGCAGCTATTACTCTAATATGTATTGGAATTCTGTATCAGAGGAGCATAAAGGTTCCCACATGGCCATTTCTGGAAGGAAACAACAACAGCAAGGAAATTACCAATGTTACTGAAATACAAAATTAGACTATATTCCTTTCTGGCTTCATACGTAGTAGCAATTCTTTAGCTATTTTTAGTTTTACGTCGTGTAATAATATTATTCCTTCATTAAAAACATACATGGAGGGTTGTTTGATTCCTTCATAAATGTTTGAGAAATCCTTTAATCTCCCGTGGCAACCATTCAGATTTTCGCTAAATGTTTAGGGAGACCAAGCACCACCTCCGAGAGCGAAGTTTCTCCTCAGAGCTGAAGTTTCAAGGTTTCTGGGTTTCCGTCTCACAGATCCCCTGTCCCCCGCGACTGCCACTCAGCTCCTTCAGACTAGCCAGTAGCAATTAGCAAACACCTGATGGAACTGTTCACCTGCTGAGCTCATAATAGTACTTCTCAGCTCAACGATGTTAAAAACATTGTTAAAGGGCTACAAGAGGAGTGATGTGAAGACTTCCTGAAGGCAGAGTTTCAGAAAGAGCAAAGACAAATTTCCTTAAAGTCACACTTGATATATATATCATATTTTTATAACAGGTAACAGGTAACATAGTTACTTTATTACAGTATAAAATGGCTCTATGTGGTTGGAAAACACATAATACGTCCCCTTTAAGGCCCTGTACTTGGACTGAAAATAGAGCTCTATTTTCAGTCCAATTCCCATGAATTCTGCCTTTCTGGGCCTGATGGGAACAGATGACTCCAGCCATGTTTCCCTCTGTGTGAAATAAACTGTGGTCACCCTGCTTTGTTACTTTCTCAATGGTTGGGACACTATTGTCATGGAAATGTCTGTTTGCGAGAGTCTCCAACACCCTACGGCAGGATTGGGAAAGTCTACAGGAATGACTCAGTGCTGGTTCTACGTTGCATCCCACCCTCATTTCATGTCCCCCACCCCTGTTCGAATTCACCTTGCTTTAATCCTTTTCATTTTCAGGCTAAAAGAGTGGATCAGGCAGGAAATCAACAGGGTGGACCCCCGTCATCCCTCCCACACAGCAGAAGGTGGGGGTGGGGTCAAGCCTTCAGATCTGGGTTGTGTAATTCCTCCGACCAGCTGATAGGGTGGGTCTCTCCCACTGGGGGTTTTGGTGCTGTTAAGAATCAAACTGCGTCAGTTTTGCATGAAAACTATCCAAAACATGTCAGCATAACAACTGTTCCACGTTGCGATTGTATAAGAAACCGGCAGGCCTTGTTTCACAAACTTGGCCTAACTGCTGCGCTTGCGACTCCTGTCGATTGCGATTAAGGTCAAATGTGGAGCAAGTCCCCTTTGTTGCTTTTGGATGATGAAGACGTACAGACCCGACAGGAGGAGGAGGAAGTGCGGTTGGAGGTGAAAGCTGAGGGAGCGGGGCGAGGCGTTGCCCCGATCCACACGGACCAGGAGGGAAGGGGCTGGGAGTGGGTTGGGGCGGGTTGTGGCACACACAGAGATGTGGTATGCAGGACCTGACTGGGAAGTTATTTGAGGGGAGAGACCTTCTGGAAATCCACTCAGCGCCGCCGTCTGCCTCTGCTGCCTTTCATTAACAGCTTTGCTTCACAAACCGCCTCATAACGGCGTTGAAACAAGCACTTTGCTTTACATTTTGCCCCTTTATAGTCTGGGAATAGATTTAATAAAAGATTGTCCCAGCATGCCTGAAGGAACTGTTCAATTGTTACTTTAATTGAAGGATTGTAACAGTCTTATTTTATTGACTACTATAGAAATTACAGCTCTACTTTAATAAAGGAAGCATCAGTCTAAAAATTGCTATTTTAATTGTGGTTGGTGGTCTTAAACAGTATTTTGATACAACCAAAACAAACACACAAGTCTAGTACTGGTAGGAGAAATGGCTCCACCGCCATAAGCTGATGCTATTCTGCAAGGAAGTTGCCCTCAGCGTCTTCTTTGGAGGTTTTTGTGTCATTTCTTCAGTGGTTCTTGGTGCAGCGCCCCCACAGGCGAGTGAAGGAACAGATTTTTCAAAGGGATTGGGGTGGAGCTTCACTCTCCACCACAATAACGACCAAAAATGTATGAAGTGACAAGGAATCAAAATGAAAAGGCCAGATTATATCCTATTAAGATAAGAGAAGAAGTATGTTACATTGTGGAGAGGACTCAAAAAATAAAGCAAGCTAATAATAGAGATCAATTAAGAATAATAAAATAGTAAAAAAAATATATAAAAAATATATAATTTCTGAATAGAACTTCAGAAATGAGGTTTTCATGCAACAAACTTTCTGTTTCATTTTCACTCGTTCACTTTTCATGAGAACTTGACTCTTTGACTCCTCCTGACTCATGAGACACCAGGAATGTGGCTTGAAGGGTTGTTGACAAAGTGGGTGTATATTTTCATTGTTTGTTTCGCTGGGTTTTTTCTTTTGCTGATAATAGCTGTTCAGAGTTTTGTCTCAAACCGTAAAAAGCGTGCCCAGCTCCAAAGTGAAAGCAGGGACATTGGGAGACACAAATCCCAAGCAACTACCTGGGAAGGAAATATTGTTGGCAGGAGTCCACTGCCTCTCTACCGGAGCAGAACCCTTCCTTATCCGTTTCCCTTTGCTCGATGTTTCACGTCCAAAGTTTGCAGAGGGCGTGATGCGGGCAGATGACCTCCGCCAGCTTTGCATTCGCCATTTGTGGGGAATCTATGATGGTGTTTGTCCAAAACTTGTATTTTCCTCCTTTTTTGTCACATGTAAAGTGCTGGAGGCCAACTTGTCAAACACAAGGCAAACACTTCCTCATGACTTCTAAACTGATGTTCCACTTCTTGTAATTAAAGGGAATCTATTCGTGTTAAATTTACATTTTGTGCATTTTTGTACTTCCATTTGAGCCTCTACAAATTCTAAAAACAGTGTGAGCATTTAAAAAAAAAACTCAGACGTTTTTTGGTCTCTAGAAAACAAGCCATTTCAAAATGCTCCCAGTCATAATCCAGGTTCACTGCACCGTTCCCTAGCAACACCATTACTTAGCAACTGAGCTCCAGCACGTTTGGTCAGAAACCATGTGCTGTTTAACATGTTTAACCCTCCCAGTGTCCCAGATGGCATCAAATGGATCACGAGGAAAATGAGTGTTTAGCTGTCTGCTTCCCACCGTAACTCTAGTAAGTTAAATATTCATTATTATCTATAAATTAATCTGTAGAGGCCTGTGAACGCCGTAGGACCATGAAAAATGATCTGTAGAATGCGAGACATACGAGGAGCTCATAACACACTGAGAGCTCAGGTGTGAATGGACTGAGTGGGGCTAATTTATCTTTTATCATCTCACAGTTGGAAATAAAAAAGAGCTAAATATCTTATCTTATTGATAAGAGAAGCTTTGCAATGATGGTTAATGGGTTTTATTTATATGCATTTGCTTTACTAATTTAATGTTGATCTATTTTCTCGTAAGTTGACCTAAAATGAGAAGAAAAAAAATTGTGTGAATTCTACATTAATCTCCTTTAAATGAGCTGCAGTGGAAATAGGAAAATATCTGACGCAATCCTCATGAAAATGTCATTTTCGACCAGCCTGATCAGTTTAACTGCACACCGGAGCCCGACAGATTATTATTATTTTTTTATCCTCCCACATGTGTTTAGGAATGGCTTTTTTCTTTTTTTTTTGCTCAGAGAGGGACTTATTTCTGGTGAAGATATCTGAGCCGCAGGATTATCGCTATGAGTTGGGCGATAAAAGTAAGCTTCTCTGGAAACATTAAGCAGCACAAACGGTGATATTGCTGTGAATCACTGACCACAGATGTGTGTGCTGGTGGAAAAACAAAGCCTGAGTCATGCTTTGGCTGTTTAAGCTCTGCGCTCTGATGCTCGTTTGTCTTTGGTCAAGTGGGAACTTTGAATGAGACAATGTGACCAAAGAATGCCTGCACAGCTGACATAGCTGGCCGTTGCGCCGTTGATTGGAACAGTATGGTTTAATAATCTGTGGAATCATAACATCATTCATAGCAACTTAACTTTTATTTTTCATTTTTTGATGGTACAACAATTTTTTTTCCAGAATTGCAGCTCCCTGATATTAGGTCTGATTGGGTTTTTCTTGTTTTTGTTGTTGTTGCAGAGGTATTACTCACTTGCACAATTATTCTCTCTAGTTTTGAATACCTTTCAGCTCACAAATTTTTTTGCTCTTGTCATTTTACTTTTGGACTGTTATGATCCGTAACCATGGTATTGTTTTTACAACCGGAAGTCGCTAACCAGCATCTCAAAGGCTACCCCAACAATGGCTGCAAATAGGCCTGTCACGATAACAGATTTTGCTGGTCGATTAATTGTTTAAAGAAATTATTGCGATAAACGATAATATCGTTTCAAGAAATTTTGTTGAGGGGGGCGGCGGGGGGTGGGGGGGTGGGGGGGGGAGTTGGAGTTTCTAAAAGCATTCGTAGTGGCCGCTCTGATCTAAATCAGGGGTTTTCCCCGGCTTAACGCTGAATGTGACAGGCAGCCGATTCTCCTCCTGCTTTCTGAGGGGAAATTATAGAGGGGAATCCCAAACAGCTGAAACCGCAACAAGAAGTCCAGTAAGTTTTCAGCTGTTCTTCGTTAACGTAACATAAATATGTTATAATGATTTTCATTCAGCTAGGACCTTACGCTA
>CAEGAF010102470.1:0-54077 GCA_903067075.1 Micropoecilia bifurca
ATATATATATATATATATATATATATATATATATATATATATATATATATATATATATATATATATATACATATATACATATAGTACACAGTGAAATCTACAGGTATAAACTGTTTATAAATAATTCAGATGGTTTACATTAAATTAAACCAAAGACACATATAGTTTGGTAAAATACTCACATCAGATGCATGTTTTTTGTATTTAAGCATGAAATGGGTAGAAGCTCGCTTTTATTGATTAGTATTAATAATAGTAACTCTAACCAAAATGATGATCAATTTCCACTATTTTACAACTTACAACCTGAACGTCCTCTACTGTGGTGATTTTCTAACATCCAAGCTTTGCCTTCCAAGTCATATTAAAAATGAAGAATAATTTAGACGGGAGTGAGTTCCACATTCAAATTCAGTTTAAAGCCTTAGTTCTATGAAATGTTACTCAAGAATTGTTGTTGCTTTCCAAACCCCTTTTGTACAATGTTTCACCATCGAAAAGTTCACTGAACTCAGCTCAGTCACATGATGTGACTTCATACAGTCTAATTTGTATATGTCCAGGTTTTCCCCTTTGTTTGGGGAATTTTACAGCTGGAGTAAAGTTCAAACCCATCACTTTCATTTTACAGCAAAGTGTCACATTCATATTAATTTTAGATTACAACCAAACTACTATAAAATATAGATTGATATGTAAAATGTAAAATCTAGCAAAATACAGTGATGCAGATTTTGCACTGTGTGCACCACTTAGAAAACTTTACAGTTTAATTTCAAAACAGTTACACTACATGTCATTGTCTCTTGAACAGAGCACATTTTTTTATTTGATATATTATAGAGCATTTTTGAATGTTGCCTCTGTAAACTGAGGCAACCTTCTGCTTTGAAAACAGATTGTCAAACAGGCTGGAAAATGTGCTTTCTGCTCTTTTTTGTTTTAACTGTTCTCTGATCTGGTATGCAGATAGGTTTCTTTAATTCATTTACCACTGAGACATTGTGGTATAAAGGTTATCTTATTTAATTCAAAAAGGCAACATTGTTACATATTTTACAACTGGTATTCCTGGGTGGATCCAGATTTTGATTACTGTGCAGCTGCACTCTTTCTACATCCCCCTTTTCATATAGTCAGAAGAATGTGACTTCTGTGATTTTTGAAATTTGTGTTTTATTAATCAAATGCATTTGCATAGAAATTTAATGTATCACCCAAATTCGGCAGATTCATTTTTGCTGAGATTTTAAGTTAATCATACTGCACTGAAGCCCATTAACAGATGAAAAGAGTGCCTTGTAATAAAAGTACTCAAAACCTTTAGGATTCTTCTCATTCTCTCACACTGAATCAACCGTCTACAACGTATTTTATTCAGCTTCCATTTGAGAAATAAACACTAAGTAGCTATAGCATTATAAGGGAGAGGACAGACTATGATTTTGCCTCTGCAAAAAGTGACATATTTTTAACCAGGTTTGCGCATATAAAGACTGAAATGTTTCTCTGGTCCTGTTACAAAATAACTAGAACTCAGTCAGATTTGATGGAGAGGTGAGCATCTGTGAACATCAGTATTCAAGTGTTTCCAAGGATTATTGTTTGAAGACAACCAAGAATCTGTTTGTCAAAGAAATTTACATGTTGGTCAAATAGTTTGATTTGGGTCTAGCCTAACCAGACCACACCCTACAACATGCTTGTTGTGTCTTGTCCGTAGTTTGTGGCAAAGGTACAAACGGTGCTTCCTGATTCTAACCCTCCATAAAGCCCAGATTTGTGGCACACATAACAAGTGTGCCACCAACAGATTCACCCTTGAGTTTCTGATGTTTGCAGCTCCTCCATAGCTCCTTTGGCTGTTTCTCTGGTTAATACTCTGCCTGTCAGTCAGCCTGTCAGCTTTGGTGAAGTATAAAGTTTGCAGAGGTTCATAGTTCTGCCATGCTCTTTCACTTTCCTTTTTAAATCGATAGTGAAATGTTCAAAGTTTCATGTTTTATGACCTAACATCAGCTTAAACCTATGTCTACTACTTTAACCTGTTATTTGTGTTCACAGTGCTTCATCATCCAAGTTAAATATGCTGATAAATGTTTGTGGTTGGTAGTGTTAAGATAATTTATAAGGCACTGTATACTGTAATATATCTGACTTTACACCTATTATTTATAGCTGTTTGATTTTCACACAGTTTGATTATGTTGTGACATTCTGAAAGATAAACCATTTTTGTCTCTTTCATTTCGTTTTTGTTTTTTTTCTTCTTTTCTCAGTACCAGTACTCAGGGAGCTTGTGGCGTAAAGTGTGGGGCTCCAGCATGGGCAGGTGGTTTTGCGAAGGGAATTATTTTTACGGCGAGGAGGAGGAAAAAAGTGGACTTCTTCAGATTCCCTACCCGACAAGGTTCTCTGGGGTCCCCTTCCGTTGTGTGTCAGACAATGAAAACACAACTGCTCCAGACAATGCGTCTGAGCCGCTGACCTTCAAAGTCCACTGTGAGTTTCTTGGTTGCAGTGGGAGGGTTTGACTTATTGATGCTGTCCTCTTAAACTGTGCACATCCAGGATATTTACAATCAGATTCATGTTTTACAGAAGTGAGATAAATTTCAAATTATTATGTGACGCAAATTAACTAGGAAGTTTCGCTCATAAAAAAGGAAATGTGACAAATTGCCAGTTCCATTTCTAACAAAGAAGAACACATAACATCCCAACACAGAAGTTGTTGACTATATCACTGAACAGAAGGTGCCTGAAACATGTCCCCTCGTGTTTACAAGCACCAGGAGGCTGCAGCACTCATAAAACAGCACATGCTAAAGGTTCAATGCAAATACTGTTACCCAAGAAAGGCTGAGCGATTTTCATTTTATTCTCTATGCAAAAATGAAGGCACTGCCCTGGTTAGGCTCCAGTTTAAAACTACAACACCAATGTGGGAGACTTGCATTAAGTATCTTTTGTGTAGCTGGCCAGTATTTGTCCTCTCTCTTCTCAGTGGCCATCATATCGACCCTGATGCTGTTTGATCGGCTCCACAGCCTCATGGGAGGAATCAATAAGAGGGAAAGATTAGGATGAGCTATAGGATGGAAGGAGGCAGAGAGCTGAATGGACGTGGGCCATCTATTGAAATGGAAGAGAAAATGAGCCATTATTCACAACACTGCCTCTCTAAAGACTTCGATAAGATGAAGCCTATCATCGTTACTATTCATCACTCGTAACAGTCAGCGTCTATCTGAGGCGTTGGGAGGCCACATGCTCTCAACTATTCTTAAACCATCTGAGATCGTTCCAGATTCTTGTCCAGACAACATATGTTTAGTCGCCTCCCAAATACTCAGACAGGTTACCAGAGCATGCATTGAATTAGCTGCTTCATTAATGCCTTATCATGCTGTCTCATCTTCACTGTGTCTCCAGATATGAGAGAACTGTCGATGTCCATGGAGGGCTACACCAGCTACCTGGGGGTCCCGCAGGACCTGAAGGTGCGTCTCGGGGATGATGTAGAGCTGAAGTGCTCGGCGAGCTCGTCAGAGGAGCCAAGCTACTACTGGCAGAAAGAGGTGAGAAAACCTCGGGTATGCACACAGCGCTGGTGTCCTCATTATACTTTTGGAAACTTGTCAGTCTCTCTTCCTCCTCCCATCTCTGGATGTGACCTCTTTGTATTTTCATTTTACCCTCTTCTCTTTTCCAGCCTCACCAGGTCTCTGCCGCCCTCTTGGCTTTGTGCAAGCCTCATATTAATTGTCTCTCCTCCTCCAGCACATCTCTGTTTCTCTCCCTGACTTTCTCAAGTTTCTTTAGTCTCCTCTTGCTTGCCGTCTCTCTCTCTCTCTTTCTATCCTCTAAACGAAAGGGGTTCTGTGTTTAAGTGACTGGTTGGCTTAGCCTCACCTCTCGCTGGGAATTGCAAGCTTGCCCACTTACAGAGGATTAATAGTTTAATGAGGTCTAGACAAGAACCAGTCAACCTGAAAACAATTATGTGGATAGATTTCTAATTATTTTTTGCAGTGTTTGGTTAACTGGCATTGAATAATTCAGCTAGGGTCTTCAGTGAACTAAGAAAGTGTTGCTGAAAGGAAATTAAGATGTCTCGCTTTAAAATGCCAGAGTGACAATTGGCATGTAAAACAAGATGAATCTCTCTGACTAATCACCTTTTTGAAGAACGCAGGTTGGCAGGTGATACACCTAGTACATGTGGTGAGTTTTAAAGGCACAGGTGCTTAAAAAGAAGTTAGAAATGTTACATTTTGGGGTCTGGTGTTTCTTATTTTCATCTTCAAGATGTTCCACAGACATTAAAACAACTATTGGTACTTTTTGACAATGTGGACAGGTGTTAAGTCTTAGCTTAGTCTTAGCCATTGGTAATGGTATCTTTGGTTCAGGGCTGACTTGCACAAGGAATATGACATTTCATAATGGTTGCTGTGACTCTTGCTGCAGTCCCCTCCTTATGACTATTTCTTTCTCAAACCTCTGAATTATGTGGTTATGCTAGTTGATTGTGAACCTCTTTTACCAAGGTCCACAATTAACCTTTGCAAAAAAGCTCTGTCAGCTTCATTAGCAACAACCATTTGGAGCTTATTCTCCTTGTTGAGAGTATTGATGACTGCATGAAGTGGGAAAAATATTTTCATTGGTCTTATGTGACCAATAAGTATGATTTAAAGTTTTCATTAGTTGAAAACCAGGGACATTAAAATTCACACCAATAATTGCTTGAAATACGTCTATCCCTCTTTGTGTAATGAACCTATATAAATGTTTGAATCTTTGGTTGTTTTGTAGTTTGATTTGATTCTAGTTTCATTATTATTTTGTATCGGTTTCTTATTTTTTTAGATCAGTCTTGTTCCTGTTTTTCTTTAGTTCAGTGCTTTCTTAGTTATTTCAATTTATTATGTTTACTTTTGTGTCTAGTAATTTTTAGTTATTCTAGTTTAACTATGTTTAGTTTGCTTTACTGTTAGATTTATTTCGTAATCCCCTACATACTCTCCCTGAACCCCTGAGCCACTTTCTCTCTCTTTCTCCCTCTTCTCAGTCTGTTTTCTGCTCTTTCATCTCACACCTGTGATCAGTTAGCTAATCAGCTCTGGTCCATTGTTTCAGTATTTAGCACCTCTTTCTCAATCACTCCTCAATGGTTCCTCCCATCACTTCCTCATTCTAACCCGTGTTCTCCTCGCGTCTCCTTGCTGGTTTGTTTTCCTTGGATTTTTTTGGTTTGTGTTTCTGCCCTGGATCCCTGTGTTTTCTGTTCAATTCATTGGCCGCCTCTCTCTCTTCCTCTCTCTCTCTCTCTTTCTCTCTCTCTCCATTTGGGTCCTATATCAACCATCACTGCAACATGTCAATAATAGTAGTTTTTTTTCTTTTATTGAATTACTGTAATATATTACCTAATAGAATAGATACTTATCAACTTATGAACACCAAAACAGAAAAGTTCTGTCAAAACACTCTTAACCAAAATAAAATCAAATAAAGAATAAAAAACAACAACATCCCCTGTAGTTCATGGCTTTCTGCATGTTATTCAATTAAATGCCAGGATAATCAGTTTCTCAAAAAAATGAATGATTTTGGTATAAAGGACTTTTTATGTTATTTCTGCATCTTCACTATCAAAAACTGCCCTACCTTAGCAAAAATGTCTCCAAATCCTGTTTATATTTGGAAGGGCAGATATGTTTGCTCAATTTCCTCCGTTTTGTTTTCATTCTCAATAAGTTGACTCAGGGTTAAAGCTTGTTAGAGGGTCATCACTAATCCAGGTTTTAAATGGGTTTACAAGTCCAAATCCAATTCAGTGGACTTGTCACAGCGCTAATGCTGTTTGTCCTCTACATGATCTCATATAGGGCTTTAAGGTTTTTGTCATTATCTGCCAACAATGCTCTGCTGTCACTTTTAGTGAGAAGTAATAATCTTGGAAAAGACAGGCCGGTTTTGTATATATGAGCTTTCAGAAAAGTCACATTCGGAGAAATAAAATGGAGTCATAGAAGTGTCTATTCACACGTGATTAGAGGTAATTTTTCTGTAAACGTGCATAAAACCCCCTCTGTGTCTTTGTCAAGAGTGGATGTTGGGCAGAAAGCGTCCCAGTTTGACAGGCAGGCGCTGTGAGCGCTTTGGCCCCCAGAAATGACAGCAGGACAGAGGCAGGAACGACATACTGCTTTTGGGCGCCAGTGGATTTGCATACAAAATACTGCTTTGGCCAGACCTGGCCTTTATGGGAAATCCTCTTAATTCAGATCCATTCAAACTGAAATGGACTTTCTTGGCAGGAACTGTAGCTCCCAAGAGCCAAGTCATTTGCATGGTGTAATGTTTTTTCTTTGTTGTTTCTTTTTTTTTACCCTCCTCTTCCCCATTCATTGTTCTTCCAATCCTTGTGTTTGGCCTATTATTTGTTCCCCCCATGTTAGGCTCTACCTCATAATAGTGCTGCTATATCTGTGTCGACAATTCATGCCGCTCCCCTGCCATCTCATTATGTGTTGTGTTAACAGTGAGCTCTTGCAGCATCATTCTTCGTGGATGATGCTGTTATCTGGGTTATTGACTTGTGTCGATGTACGTTTGCTCATTGGGATTACTGCTCAGGTAAATAAAGTTCATTTAAGACTTTTGGGACAGCTCACTGAAAAACTCACACCAGCAGAACTTTTTTGTATCTCTGTCTCCATCAGAGTCTCAATATTTCTTTTCGTCTTGCTCTAATTTACTGTGTCCCACTGCTCATCCCTCTGCAGAACACCAAAAATAACTACCCTGCTCTCCATTACCACCTGTTTTCCCTCAGATTTTTCTCACTGTTTGTGTTTGGCATCTCAGAGTTTCCTCTTTATTTTTCTCTTTTGTCAGGGAGCATCAATTGCTCTTAATTTGTATTCTTGCAGGGTTGAAAACAACTTGTCCAATAAAACACTCCCTTTCTTAAAACCTCTTTTCTTTCCCTTTCTTGCAGGGTAATGACTGGATCCTGCCTTCCTCTACACTCACACTGAAGAAGGTGAGTGAAATGGATGAAGGACAGTACACCTGCATGGCTACACATCCTTCGGTGAAGTCCCTCACCAAGAAGCGCACCATCAGCATCACCCTGCTGCCTGGTAAGTTGGGCGATTGCTCTTTGTCGTCATCTTAGCCAAGTCTTAAAAGTTTTTTTTACCTCTTCCTCTTTCTGAAGAAAGACTGGGCTTTTCTTTACAACTGCATGGGGAATTCATTTCTCAAAAGGAATCTGTGCTAATCTATTGGTTCTTCTATCAGCCACTTAAATGTCACAGTAAAGGTCAGCTCATGCGGATGTTCTTGCATCATGAGACGGGTACAAAAAAGTTTTCTGTTTCATGTCCATACATTTATGGGAACCAGGGGAAAGTTAGGCTTTCATATCGAGGTAGAAGAAAAAGGATGTGACTCTTACCAGAGGTAAAGATGTTTACCAGAACTCCCCACGTAGCATGTGTGAGAAATAAGACCGCATGTAAAATGTCATATGAGATGATCACATATGATGACAGAATATACCCTACGTCTAATAAATACTCTAATAAACAGCATCAAATCAAAAGTGTGAAAAATTTAAGATTTAAAGAAAGCAGTTATTATCTATGATCTTTCAGTGTTTTTTGACTTAATTATTAGGTCAAATTAATTAAATGCTCAAATCAGTAGATTTGATTCTGCAGTTTACAGGTGCATAGTAATAGAGTAAAAAAAACATGAAGTAAATAGTTAGTAATTTACAACAACGAATATTAATTTGCACAAAAAATATATTCAAAGCTTTTAAATAAGAGCAAAATGTTACATACAACCAATAAAAAATGTTTTAATTAAGAAATCTAATGTTAACTACACAGTAAAGAGAAATAGTATTTCCATTATTATAGAAAAAATTTAGATGATTGGAGACTGTCACCTTCCACAAGAAGGGTAAGCCACCAAAGGCCATTGCTAAAGAAGGATTATGGTCACAGGGGGCTTTATCAAAGTATACAAGTGGAAAGTTGAATGGCAGGAAAAAATTATAGATACAGATGAACAATCAATTGGGATAACCACAGCCTTGCGAGGATTGTAAAGCATATCCCATCCATGGAGTCAGGGCTTCACAAGTTGCCCCATACAGATATGGAATAATAATCGGAATAATAATCAGTGAATCCATCGAGTATGGTTAAAGGAAAAAGATAAAAGAGACAACAATGTAAAGCTGCATGGTTTCCTCAATACCTCAGGAGAGTTACAGGCTTTAGCCTCATTGATGCAGTAATTCATGTAAAGTGAGACCCATCAAATTAATGACTGCATATTATACAGTCCATGAACATACATTTCTGTATTAAACATAATTTTTATTGGCATTATGTAAGTTTTATAATAATCTGAGATACTGAATCTTTTGTTTTCATTTGCACAATATCAGTCTGTGTTTAATGAATCTATATAATATATCAAGACTTTGACTTTTTGAATACAATTAATGAAATTCGCTTTTTGGTGATATTCCAATTAATTAGGATGTTCCGAGTTGGTTTCTCAGTCATTACAGATGTAAATAGACAAAGCGCACATTATTACATATTCCATTAATGTGACATGCATATCTGTCTAATTTCTCTTTCTTTTTCTTACTGATAGTCTTTTTTGCTTGAAACCAGGCAATAATTTTATTTGCAACAATACATCTAATCTGAAACCAGACTCCATTTGTCTTCATCATCGGTATCACTGACCTGTCTGCTGTTAATTATTAATTCACTGCAGTTTTAGAATTTGCAACCAATAGAATTTATTAAATTACTGTTGTTAAAGTAATGTGTTCCTGTTTGGATTAATGAACACGACTGCCATGAGTCATTGGTATTCCTTTATACGTCTGGTTATTTCTTTGGAGTAATTATTAAGCTCATCTCTGCATATTGGACTTTTATGTGGTCCTGCCTGATGTCTTGGTGAGACTTCACCACTTACCTCTCTGCTTTCTGAAGGAGTCCACTACATCAGCTGCACAAATCTTAGGCAAACATTCTCTGTGTGACTACACAGCAGTCCTCTCAGCACACTGTGCACAAGAAGACAAAGGATTTTTTTCCTGCATTTCTTTTTCAGCATTTGCTTGTTTTATCCAAAAACTGCAAAGACCAGGTTCAGAAAAGGCAATTATTTTGACTTTATATGTAAACTGGAAATCCTGGAGCTTCCAGGGTGTAATCTCCCGTTTTTTAGAAATTCTAACAAGCAGACTTTGTACAGGTCAGTGAGATGACTTGTGTGAACACCCGACACGGTCTCTCTTGTATTCAAGCAGGGAGTTGCCTGGAGATACTTTTTGCCTCGAGGCATTATGAGGTGAGCTGATTTTAGATTCTGTGTCATGCACGTTTCCCTTCATGTCTGTCCCACAGAGGATGCTGCCTGGTATGAGACTACTAATGGGCGACTCTGGTTGATGACCTCTGCGGCTGCAGCATCTCTGGTCGTGTTCATCCTCTCTGTGAGTGTGTTCCTGTGCCGCAGGGCCAAGCGGGTCAGGAGCAGCAAGGGCCCCATGTAAGTAACCATTGTTGGAATTTTTGAGTCTCCTTATTTTCCAAACAGGCGTCTTCACATACTATAAAAGCCTCTGGTTTTAAACAACACAATTCAGATTCATTTCCCTGCCAAATCAGAAACAAGTCAGCCACTCCCAGTCAGAAACAACCAATCAGAGCCAGGGGGAGGGACTTAGAAGTGTCAATCTAGCTTGTGATATGTTAAACTGTCATGATATGGTGACAGATTTATGAAATATGTAACAAGTAAATTATTAAAGTTAAATATTTTAATAACTGGACCAATGAACAATGTTCCCTCACACTCTTTGTTTTGAGATAAGAATACATTTTGATACATAAATTGGAATAATTTGGCAATTCCTCCATTTTACCTGTGATTTTAAGATGCCACCTTTCCAAAACAACTTGTCAAACATTTTTAATTTCGTGGCCTGTGTTTGTTACATTTAGCTTAAACAAAACTTATACAGAAGAGTTTGCACTCAATGTAATCCCTGGACATAAAAAAATTGTTAAAGTAGGCATTGACACATTAGACAAACTGGAATCAGCTGTGCACTACGCACCCATTTTAGGTGTCAAATCCTTGCAGGATCATATTTTGGGGAATGACCATTTTCCCCTCAATTTTTGCCTAAAAAATTGAGGGTTACACTGTATTTTGAAATAACCCTTCATTTTTTTTCCATGCATGTATTCAACTTCTCTCTCTCTCTGTCTTTAACATGCCCAGATTAGTTTATTTGTGGAAGAACTAGATTCTCATCACATAAACAAAGCCAGGCAGGAAAGTGATTTTTTCAGCTGCTGTCTGCCTCTTTTTCACAGGAACACTTACTGAGCCGCCGCTTTGAAATCACTTTGGTTAATAGGATCTTAAATCATGTTTCAAAAACTGATGGCTAATATGTCTTTGAATAGAGGTGAATGTGTGTGTTTATTTACTCAAAATTGCTTCCCTTTTTATCCACTACTTGGATCTCCCTCTTTGCAGTTTGCCTTTATTTTAACTATGGTTGCAATATTTCATTTTGTCATGTGGCAGAACAAAGGCTATTTCATGTCCAGAGTTTCTGTTTGGTGTCTGCACCTTTATTTGAACCTGCCGTATGATGTCGGCTACGTGTGAGCCAGCCAGCACAACCCAGACTGAATATTAAAAATCAATCACATGTAGAGACTCTCAGCTACTTTAGCTTTAATATTGGTTAACCAGCCAGCCTCATGAATTCTTAATACCAAATCCATCTTATAAGTTATAAATACATGAATTTCATACACCTTCCTATTGAGTTCTTCATGGTTTCAAGTCAGAAGGAGTAATTTCTTATTACGGCTAATATTTATGGAAAGAATCTTATTGGAAAATCCTGCGCCTTGCAAAAGATTACAGAGAAAAACGTCCTGTCTAATAATTGCATTGTGCTTTTTGTGGGAACAGAGTTAAAATGAAGGCAAGCACTCTTTTCAATAAGAATTAAACTGATTAAATTTTATCACACCTCTGGATGATTCTTAAATGTCAAAAGGAAGAACACTTTTGATGCCTTAAATAGGACCTTTAAGACCTATGTCAGAACAAAGTGCCTTTTTGGATCTGATGCGTCCTGCTGTCTTATGGGAGACATATGGCTGTCTCTCTGGCTTAGAGACACAATAGGACAGAGAGGACAGTCCTGCATGACAGAGATGTTGTTCTCTGTTGTTACCTTCATTTTGGATTTTGAAGCATTTTGTTAACGCAAAGGGGGAAAAAAGTTTCTGCAAAATGTACTGGAGCCTGAAACACAGGTCCAAAGACACCTTCACTCGAAATAGAAAAATAAATGTAGCATGCAGTGTAAAGGAGATTCTTGTTTTGGATAAAGATTGAGGTTTTGACCAATGCTCTTTTTCATGTCAGAAAACATGGAGGGCAGACATTCAGATGCAGTTATAATAATGTTACTGCAAATGGGAAAAATAATGCAACTTTCATAATCGGGTATTTTGTTTATTAAGGTGAAAAGAACCTTAATAAACAGGTAAATTTCCAACAGATTAGAACATCAGATAACAGCCAACGATAGGAGAGTGATGGTTTAATATATTATTTTTGATAACTCATGGTTATTTTTTTTTTTTTTTTCAAAATAATACAGTTAGAATGGCAAACTGAAGGTTGCTTGCTAAACTCAATAATTGTGACCCACTTGACCTCATCCATGACCTTTCACACATTTCCATATAATAGAAATAAAATATTTTTACCTGCTATCATCTTTGCTTTCCAAAACCATGAAAATATAATGTGGACACTTTTTCTCTTGCTGCCTGGACAAAAGTTTTATCCTTCATGCAGATGTTTTCCCTGACTTTCTTCCATGAGTGTTTCTTGTGAGTATACAAGTAGGTGTGCGCAAAGACACTCAGACAGCACAAAAACGGATAATTGACTTTCATATCTACAGCCATGTGTGCCTCCAGCGCTTTGTTACAGCCTATAATTTCCTCACTTATACTTTTTGAGTGCCTGCTGCGAGATCGATCCACTGATAATCGTTCTTCTCCATCTTCCCCTGTCTTCCTCTCCGCAGTGATGACCACTCTCAGAAAAAGCCTATCTACAAATCAAGTGTGGAGTCCCTTCCCTCCACCAGCGCAGACGAACAGCCGCTGGTGTGAATGCTCAGGCGGGGCTGCGGGAAGAGAAAGTCGGAGCAAGAGAAGAGGAAGATGGAATGGTCAGCCACGAGGGGGGAGGCAGAGGGGGAAGTGAATAGGGCGAGGTAAATGGGGATATTGGAAGACTGTGGAGAAAAAAATCGAAATCAGTAACAAGCTGGGTGTAAAAAATAAATAATGAAACATAGTGAGGGGTAAATGATTGCTTTAGTGATGCCGTTGCAGCTTTGCTTGCGAGTGTAGACTGCAGTTATGTATCTTGAACAGAACCGTTTGGCAATTTTCTTTTCATTTACTCTGCAGTGGGGAAAATTGTAAGCTCCACCTTTGCAAAAATGAAGATGGAGATTCTTTTGCTTGAGAGCTGCAAAAACTCCTTGTACACTTCCCTCCTTTCAGGTGCAAGCATAATTGCTCAGCTGTTTATCATAAATGAACTATTTAGGTGATAAGAGAATGGTGTAGATTGTTGATTTGTTTCACTGTCAATTTTTTTTCCTATTCCCAAAAGAGGGACCATCATAAAGTACTTGGGAAAGGTTGTTATAATCTCTTTATTGTGGCAGCACTCAAGCACTTTCCACTTTTAATACTGCACTTTTGGATTTCTTTGACATTAAATGGCTTTTAAAAAAATATTATTTACTCACCTCCAGTGTGTCATTGATTTCGTTTCATTTTAGAGGTATAAAAAAGGGTCGGGGGAGTATTGACAATGTGGCGAAGGCCGGACATGCACACTCGCTTGGCTGCACATCTTCTCGATCCTGTGTCTTCCTAGGTTTGCATCAACCTGTTTACTGACCTTCCTCTGCAGTCTGCGAGGTTTTACTCTTAGGGAATGATCTTTACTTAAAGTTATCCACTATTGTTCCCCCCACCAATCCTTAACAAGCACAAAACTCATCCACAGTGAGCTTGACAAGAATTGTATTTCCAGTACAGAAAATAAGAATCACTGTAGGGTCAGGTAACCTTGAAACTTTCCCCATCTTTTACAAAAGCTGCTGCTACTCCTGCTTCGACTTGACTAAATTTAGCCTTCTATGACTTTCCAAAATACACCCATCATATACAACAACTTCATCTTTTTAATTTTCTCCTCTGTTGCTTTGTAACCCTTACCACTGCACTGCACAACCATTCCTTATTACCACAACTGCACTCATATTGCTTAGAATTTCATTACGCCTGTCCGTTGAAGTTATGTCGGATTTTATGCGGTTTTATTATGAGTGTGTGGTTGACCGTAGGCCGTTGTTAATAATGGGCAAAGCAGCGGTTTAACAATGACACTCCATTAACTGTTCCATGCGCCACAGAGCACAGCCCTGGATAATGTTATTAAACTGATTATTCAAGCCCCCCTGTACAGCTGCTGCAGCTATCCTTTGTTGAGACGTTTGCAGACTTTCTCTACATTTCTAGTCATGAAGTAAGATCCTGCTTACTTCATGGCTCAGGTCTGGCCTTGCTGCAGAGACCAAGAATAGGAAGGCCCTTAAACAAAACAAGAGGAAGCTCAAAATGCCTTCCTGCATGTTAAATGCCAGTGAGCACCTGGTTGTTTTGGCCTTTGAGTCAGTCATGAGTGAAAGCCTGAGTGCTTATAAGTTGTCTTTTTTTTCTGAGGTTTCAGCTGAATAGGCTCAAACGACAATGTTATCAGGACTTTGACACAGAAGAGCTGACCCTAAGGTGCAAGGGTCTGATTGGGAGGGAGGAAAAACAGTATTCTACAATAACTTTTTGACCTCTGTGGTGCCCCATGACTGAACCACTGGACAACATCTCAGATGGAGGCAAGACCAATGCAGAGAATACAAAACAGCTCAATTTCTTTTCTTTTTTTTCAAGTGTTGCTCGGAGTCTATGAAAGATTTGTAAAAGCCTTAAATAAATTGATCTTTTATTTATGTAGTATAATATCACACTAATAATAGAATCCAACCTATTTAAGTGGATTTATCAACTGGGGATAAAAAAAAATTAAGATATATTTTCTTGTCAAAATAACTACTGGTGCACTTAAACTATTTTTACATGATTTTGCTATGATCTAGATGTTTTTGTAATGTTGTGTTGGTTAATCAGTCATTCCACATCCAACTTCTGGTTTCAGAGGTAAACAGAACACAACACGGAGGCACTTTTGCCTGATAATCCAGCACAGTAGCAGATATTGGTGGTTTTGACAGCATAGTACCAAGACCTGCTGGTAAGTGAGATCAACATCTCCATAAACTCCATCAACAAATGGATGCATGAGTTGTTCTGTAATTTACCATTTGATGTTCTACTCTAACCTTTGACTTGATAAAACCCAAGAACAAGGCATAGCTCTTAAGATCATCACTGACCATGAAAAAGTCACACTGAATTTTAAACAGGTCAAATTCTGTGCAGCCTGACCTTTTCTCAACACTATCACACTTCTTCCTTCCACTGAACTTTATGCTGATATTTAAAAAGTCTGCAAAAGAGTGAATTTAGGGTTTTCATAAGCTGTAAGCTGCAGTTAGGAAACACATTGCATTATATCACTATGTTCTTGCATGCAATTTTAAACATTGTTTTAAATTGAAAATTACAAATTAACTTTTGTCAGTAACTGGGACGTATTTGTAAACATGACGTTTCAGATTTGTAGCTTTAAAGTCAGGCAGTTCTTCCCTTCTGTATTTTCAGTACAGTATAATAATCTTGCACAAACCTTTGCATACAAGGGAGCTAAACGTGATACTTATGTGGCTGAGACACTTTGTTTCCATGTGTCACTGACTGCTGCTGTTCTCGTCACGGTAACTTGGTTTTGTACGTGCGTCCCGCATATGCTGAATCAAAACGGCCGAAAATGAAGGAGTGCAGTTAACGGGAGAAGCAGGTGTTTTCCCCTCATTACTCCCTGACAATACCCCATCTGGTGCAGGAATGGGAGCTGCTTGCCACTGTTTTCCTGCCAACTTGGGAACAAACACTCTGGAAAATGGTTGACAAGGAAAAATTGGATGGGTTAGGAATTAGAGAATGAGAGGGGCAGAAATTATCATTTGCCAAAACAACTGAGTTAAAATGTGTCGAAAGAAATTAACGCGCTAAGTGGGAAGAGCATGAGACTGAGACTTTAAGGCAGATCCGTCAGGAGAGGTAAGATATGGAAGTTGAGAGCAACTTTATGAAAGTCAGGGGTAAAAATATTAATATTAATATCAATATACCACTTTGATGTGTTACGGCCTGAAGGAAATTCAGTCGACTTGAGCCAAAAAGGGAAAAAAACGTCTGGAGGGTTTATGACAGATGAGAGGCCAAGGCAGATTTTAAGACATATGACATGTCATTCCAGCTTTTACCTGCGGGGGGCGAAAAAGATACAGTTGAGGAAAAAATGGGTGATTCAAGCCTCACAGGCTCACAAGTACATGGTCCTTTGACAAGATTATGGGAGGGAAGAGTCAGAGATGAGGAAAGAGAAACAATTTTCATAATGGAGCAAGTCTCTGACTGGAAAACACAATTATGGGCGAAGTGTGGCGTACGGGTAAACTTAAAGAGTCTCTTTAACAGGAACTAATAGGCCCTGACTGGAGACAACCAGAAAAACAACCTGCTCCTTGGAGCAAAAGTTTTGTTTTCAGACCATTGCAATCGTTGTTTCCAAAGATTTAGCCAAATAAACTGAGATCACTCAAAGCACACATTGCATTCATGAGTCCTTGTTTGGAACAAAAGCCAGTTTCTTCATATTAAATGTATTTTTAATTAAAAATAAAATGCAACAAGATGAACTAAAGGAGCAAAAGTAATTTATTGTAAAGTTAAGTCTTGCAAACAGTGGAGAGCTTTCCACCTTGATAAAAACAGACAATCTACTCAGCATGGCATTTATAAAGAGTCGGGTCAGAGTCAAGCTTATACATTGACTCGGTGACGATGCTTAGGTCACCTTATGACCTTGCAGGCCCCAAATTCAACATCCTATTACCACCACAAAAATATGTTATTTAGCAGATAGATCAAAGAAAATACTTTTTCCCCCTTAGTTGCACGTGAATGGATAATTAAAGACAGCTTCTCTTTTCTTGACTGCTTTCTGCTTAAAATCTAATGTGAAGTGAGATATACATGGCATTACAAATAATACCATGCAGCCAATTTCACTTACTATTCATTTATCAGGCTTGGCACGTTTACGTCTATGGCAAAATTCACACAGGATAATTCAACATAGTTTTCAGGAAAATGTATGATCCAGGCAGATTGCATTAAAAAAAGGATAGATGGCTCTAAGCAGCAATGTAACTAATGAAATGGTGAAAATGAAACAACAAAATAGTTCAGGCACAATAAAATGAACTGGTGAACGTTAACTGACCTTCACCAGGCATCCACTGGCCTTTAGGACATTAAATATTATAGTTATTATAATACTGTCCTATTTTGATAGTGACATTTTTTAAACAGGCTGATTTAGCAATAGACTTTATGTGGTTGTTAAATTCTGGTGTGAGTCCGTAAATAAGCCAAGAAGCAGCGCCGTAATGACGTGACGTTGGCTCCGCCCCTACGCGGAAGTAGAGGAAACCTCCAATAGCATTATAACGGCAGAGGTAGAAGAACTCAGTACCTTACATGAAACATATTTTAAATCATGTTTGCTTCATCAGCCAACACTGACAACAGGCAAGGAAATTCATCAACAAGTTGTAAATCAGGTTATTTGCGGAAACAATGGAGAAATCAACGATAAATCCCAAGACTTTCGCCGCCAGATGAATAATGAGGGCCACAGTCTCATAAGATGTGAGCGTGAACGCTGAGTCCGACATACAAAACGGGTGAGAAGTGATTTAAATAATACCAGCTTGTGAAAATCTGCCTGCAGGAAAATACTTAAAAATAAACAGTAGCACATAGAGGTGCTTAAATGTAAATACCAAAGTTACTTCAAGTGTGTTTCATGCTGCCATAGAGCTATCATTGGAATTTACACATAAAAGCAAACATAACTTTCTTCATTTATCATTTGAGTTGACTATCGATAAGTGTCGTTTTGATTGGATGTTTACTACCAGTTGCCATCTTTAACAGTTTCGTTCAATTAGATATAAGGTCGGCTGCAGAAAGTGCTTCTATCACTTCCATCTAAACAACTGCATTAAGTTAGAGAAAAATTCTGACCCATTCCTTGGGGAAATGTTATTGATACACTATCCATAACATCAGTTTGGCACATTCACTTACTGTATGATTTGTAAGAGATTTGTCATATAATCTGAAGCTTATAACTTACCAGTGACCCAAGAACAGAGCCATGAGGACTCCCACATGTAATCTTTGTTCGCTCAGATTTATAATTACCAATTGATGCAAATTATGCACTTTGCATAAATACATGTTTCCTAATCTGTAGCCCAGTGATAAAACATTTCCAATCAGCCCCAGAATAACAGAAATAATTTAAACCTAGTGTGTTTTATTTTTTTTGCTTTTCAGTCCATAGATATTAATCAGAAAATAAATTATTTGCATCAAAAAGAAAAGGGAAAAAAAGACTTGATTATTAATTACACTTGAGCAAATTGTTTTTAAAGGATGCAACACTTTCCTGACCGATTTCCCTCCTATTTTCTTTAGCCAATATTTTGAAGCCCCAGCCCTCACTCACTCATATTCGCCCCCCCTCTTCCCACCCCTTATACCTGGCCCTGCGCGCTGTAATTGGTCGGAAAGACACACGGGACCCGCCCCGCTGGCAAAGCTTTTCAAATATATTTACAATGTAAAACAACCGAGAAAAAACGGCAGAGCCATCATATCCGTAAGGAGAGCGCGAGGGAGAGAGAGAGAGAGAGAGAGAGAGAAAGTGTTGCGCGTGTGACGGAGAGGAAAGCGCTTCGTAAAAACAACACGCGCAGTTTCACGCGCGCGCTGTCAAGACAGACAACATCCAAACACAGCCGCCACACACACACACACACACACACACACACACACAGGCACGCACACGCGCGCGCGCTGTGGTTGCACGGCCGCCCGAGGCTCCGTCGGAGTGTGAACCTGCGGGTTCATGACACTGATTTCTCCGGGGAAGAGGAAATACTCAGGAAGATCAGAGAGGAATATCAACAATGGCTCTGAGCGTGTGGAACTACTGCGTCCCTCTCGCCATCATTACGGCCGCCTGCTTGGTGAACACCGGTAAGACTTGAGACGAAAAGAGTGAGCGAGTGTGAGATGTGAATGGGGATGGAAGAAGAGCCGTCAGTTTGTTGGGGGGGCGGGGGGGCGACTCAGTCAGTCAGTCAGTCAGTCAGTCAGCGGGGCAAGTTTGCCCAAGTCCTCACTGAGCTGAACGATGCTTTCCAGCTGCTTTTGGTTTATTAGGCAGCAAGTGGAGCGGGGAGAAGGAGGAAAGGGGCGAAAGCACGTGTGTGTATAAATTCAGCACATGGTAATTTATTGCTAGAGACGATTTTTTTTTTGCGCAATCCCGGGGTTTTATTTTTAAGTGAGTCACCGCGCTGTAGCTGCTGAGCTGGAAAGACCCTGGAACACCTCGGTCAAGGCAAAAGTGAAACCCGCGGGGTTGTGGTGACTTTTTCGCTCCGGCTGATCTATTCTCTGAATGGGTCTCTCGCTCCCCCCCACCCCCCACCCCCTCGGCCCCCCGGTGCTCCGATGACCCTGGTGCGTCACCGCGTTTCGATTAGTCCGGTTTTTGTATGTGGAGCCTGTGACACAAGTCTCCTGTGGCGCGCTGCTCCGATTGAACACTGACGGCTACATGAGTGCAGATTCCCGCAGTGGATCAGACCCGTGTCACATACAACGCTGAGCAGAAGAGGAAGTGTTTGCTCTTCCTCTTCGATCCCACAGAAGCGTATCTGAACAGACCTTTGATCCGCCTCCTTATCAAACACAATGGCATTTAACAGTCCTGTTACAAACCCTCAGCAGCGGCTCCTGCTCCTGCGCAGCACCTTGTCTCGGGATGGTCCTGCACCGCTTCTTCAGGCTGATTGTTACAAGTGCAGGTTCTGCAAATACAGAAATGTGGATTCCAGAACAACTTTAGCCCCAAGCCATCTGCTCGGGAGGGAACAGAAGCACAAACTCATAACAAAGCCGTTTAAGTCCCACCCATAACACATAAGTGCTCATGAATGAGATGGAGTGATGCTCACAGATGTTGCTTTGCAGGGGTTTTGTCTCCAGCGTTCTGGAGGCTGTTAAAGGGTTAAGTGATGGGTCAGGTATTACCTTTGTCACTGCCACTGAAGTCATGATGTGTTTTGTTCCCCATAGCTCCATTGCAAATGTCATGGTTGGACATGATAAGAGCCTTAGCATCGCCTGCATATTGATTTCCTCCCCACAGAGTATTTTTGTGCGTCTGCTATGGGATCAGGGCTGGATGATTTATATGCATGAGCCGTAGGTGTTAGTATGTTAGTCTAAATGGAGTTCTGTGTTCGAGGTTTGTGTGTTTGTCTGGATGACGCTGGGAGCTGCTGCGTGTGCTGCTTACAGTGCAGGGTTTTGGCTAAGCTGCAGGCACCCTCAGCTGGGGGTTGCTCGCTGATCATTGTCATTAATCTAGCCTCTGACAGGAGCCGGGGGAGAAACATGAGGCTGGGGGGATTCGGGAATGTTAAAGGCGCAAGGTGGTAAAGAAGACACTGCATAAGCTGTTTGTTTTGAAACTATTTCTGATAAAGAAAACAGCATTAGTTGTCCTTTGCCATTCTAAGGGAATGTTGATCAGGCTTTTCTTGGCCAGCACTATTTCTGATTTTCTTTGAGGTTTTGACCTTACTGATTCAGCTTTTTTTCTACATACGTTTCTTTTTTTTTTTTTTTTTTTTTACCTAAAATACTATATTACATGAATCAGTTCAATACATAATCTTTCATAGACAGTTTTAATTATAGAAAAAAATGGTTTGCAATTTTGCATTTTTGATTGTTCCTTATCTTTGTCTGATTTGTGAAGCCAAACAAGTGCATCAAAAAGCATTAATGCATTTATAAACCTCAATTATTCAGTTCTTTGTTTTGATTCATTTCACAGATGTCAACTTTGTCATATTCCAATCATCAATTAGACTCAATAAAAGGGATATTGGCTAACTGATAGGTGCGTCGCTAGTTTTACCAGATGAAAGAAAACATGGATTGGAGTTGTTATTATGCAGAGATGTTTGTGTGGAGGATTCTGTTGTGAGGGCTTGTCCCTCCTTTTATAGAACAAGGGGCGATGGGGATGGAGAGAATGTGGGAGCAAGAAAGGCATAAGAGAGAAATGGTGGAAGAAGAAAGCCAGGCAGACTTCACAGTGTGTCTGACAGGCAGGCCTGAGGGACACACACATGCACACACACAGAGTCAGTGCTGTATGTTTGTGAAGGATAAAACTTCTGTAACAAATACTCCTAACTCCACCTCTGTCGCTTAATCGCCACCCTCCATCACGCCCATTTTTGCACCCCATCCCCATTCCTCTCCTTTGCCTCCATTACCGCCCGCCTTATCACCATGCGCTTTAAATCACCTCCATTTGTTTATCTGAATGTGTGCAATGAGACCCATCCGTTTGAGCTTGTTCCCCATCATCCCGCTTGGACCTTGGCTTCGGCTCCAGTGGCTGAAAAATAGCAGCAGTTGGACGTAGTTGTGGGAGGAGATTTGAATACCAATTACAGTCGGTCTAAGTGTGTGTGTGTGTGTGTGTGCGTGCGTGTGCTTGTGTGTGTTAGTGAGTGCACCCACAAACGCAGAGAAGCCACGCATAAATCAATGTCGCTCTGAGTCACAGAAGGGAAGCTTGGCACATAAACAGACGCATCAAGGTAAATGCCGTATGCATACAACTAAAAGCATGCACACATGCATAGGTGCATAACAGATGTACACATTAGGGTTTTCTTTGAGCAGAGCAGTGTTGGTTATGTAAGAATTTGTCAGAACTCAAACGCTGCATTTGATGGTTGTCAGGCGTAGTTTGCCTTACGGCAGGAGTTCAGAAACCCTTTTTGCTTTTTTTTTACATATTGCGCTGGGCTTGCTATTTCTGTGCCTTTCTTTGTTGCCTAATATGCTGAAAAAGCCTTCGCCGTATGGAAAGATGTATCCTTTGATCCTAACCTTGAAGGATAATTCACTCCCCCCCCAAAAAATAGGAGGAAAAAAAAACTCATCGACAATTTAATTAAAATGAGCAAGATCTTGCATCTTTGCTCTCTGCCCTGCCATCTGCTGGTTCACGGTATAAATCAGTGCAAAATCAGATCTCGGTGTTGCTACGATGTTGTTTGTGTTCGATCCCCCCTCTGATTCACTGTCTTTTGTAAGTCTAAATAATTGGACAACCAAAACTTGGCAGAGAGTGCTGCCGCGCCTGTCGACAGGAGAGAGGAAGAAATGAGGATTTTTTTTAAAGGTATCCTGCCTGCTGCTGTTGTGCACAGCCCTGTTTGATCAACTGATGCAGTCCTAAAGGGCCCTGACAGGGTGGCCCGCTATCTCAGCTGAGCAACTGCCTCGGCATAAGCTCCATAGACAAATTGTGTTTCTCCCGGGGAAAGCCACAACCAAAAGAGTTACAGAGCTTATTGTGGCTTGTTTTTATTCTCCTCTGGGCTTTTATGGGTCCATTACTCAGAAGGAGAAGTCTTTAAGCTCCAAGGTTTGCACAGGTGATGTATTTTATTCAACTTGACTACTCATTTCCTCCAATTGATCAAGCATAACATTATGACCACCTTTTATGAATGACACATGCTATCTGGCACTAAGACGTTAGCAGCAGTTCTGGAGTTTCCTCAATGGACGGTACTTGTTTTTACAGCTATCCAATGTTTTGTTCATTAGATATAGATCTGGGGAATTTGGAGTCCAAGCTGAAGCCTCAGACTTGTTGTTGTGCTCTTCAAATTGTTTATTGAAAGAGTTTTTTACTTTCTCAAAATAACCAACCAGAAATAATGCATTCTAATAATTTGTCACTCTTTGAGGGAATCATCTCACTGAACGCACAAGGTTCAAATACCAGTTCCAAAGGGACATAAGGTGGAAAATACCCCATGATCTGTTAGCTGTTTTGTAAAGCATCCAGTGTTTTCACTCTTACTGGTCTGCAGCCTTGCACCCCTAACACAACAAACTGTGATACACTGTTTAGTCTAACAATCAACCTTACCTTTAGTAATTTGTCTCTTTGATTGGGCTACGGGGATTAATCTTTGCTACCTAAGTCCATCAATAGCCACCAATGACACTACTGTTTGTTCAAAACTGTTCCTTCCTTAAACCACATTTGATAAAAATCAGTGA
Source organism: Micropoecilia bifurca (assembly GCA_903067075.1). Classification (NCBI taxonomy): domain Eukaryota; kingdom Metazoa; phylum Chordata; class Actinopteri; order Cyprinodontiformes; family Poeciliidae; genus Micropoecilia; species Micropoecilia bifurca. Next base: position 22,611 of record CAEGAF010102470.1, read on the forward strand.
TGGCTGATCAAGTCTGCAACTTAAATTTGATTCACAATTGAGCTGCAAAAATAAGTGCTTCATACTTGACTTTCACTCATGCTCTGAATACTTGTGATCTCACTCAGATTTGAGATGTGGGGCTAGGGACTCATGTGTTTGGGGTTTTATTTAATGCTGCAATCGAGCCATACACAAATTGATCTGCAATTTCAGGTCAATTTCTTGAGCTGGGGTAAATAAGTTAGGCATATCTTAGGTATGGCCTCAAAGTTGTGAACTTGAATTGGACTTGGAGCGTAAAACTTGAGGACTTAGCTTAGAATCGTGGTGAAAGATTAAATACTTAACTTAAATGTTCCCACTGAACTCTTGAGACTTGACTTGAACTTGGCCCATGTAGATTTTAGATTGGACTTGGTCTTTAAAAACATTTTCTCATCAAATTAAGCCAAAATTGGCCACTGCCCAGTTGGAGGGGCTTCGGTTTTGGAGATGGTCTGACCCAATTTACTGGCCATCACAATTTGCTGCTTGCTAACCTGTTGAAAATCCTTAGACTTTCCAGTTATGTCTGCTACTAACAGATGTCAAAGCAAATCATCAGAATTCACTTGATTTAGAATATGTTATGCCTAATAGCTGTGTAGCTTCTTGTTTTAAACATCTGCCTTTTCACTCAGTCAATAAGCTACTCTAGTACCGTAGCCTGGTCTTGATAGGATTTAATGTTTTTGCTTTGATTTTAATAGAAAAGGGGAATTAGACCTGACATGTCCTTTTGAGCCCACACATCTCTTTTCACATCCTATTTACTGGAATATGCTTCGGTTTGGGCTTTGCCTTTAGGGATAGGTTCCTTCAAACTGAAAACACAAAGCACAATGACTAAAAGGGTCACACAAAGACACCAAATGGTAATCGAATTCTTATATCTCATTTGACCATTTTTTTTAATTGTCCATTAGTTAAACTTTCTGTCAATCTAATCAGGGCAAATGCTAATGTAGAAACACTCTTTATGGCGGCCACCTCATCTCCTTCCCATTACTATTCCCCAGATAGTGCTGCCCGTGATTATCATAATGGTGATCTATGTCGTCCTTACGTGTCGCTTTCTGAGAACAACTGGCATTCCACCAACTTTGGTGCTCAAGTTTTTTTTCGATGCAGAGTAGGACACCAAGGACATCTCCATTTGCTGGCATCTGAAGCCTGCCAATCAATCTGGTGCTCTTAGGTTCATCTGATCTGATTGGCTTTCATGTAAAAAAAAGCAAAAGCCCCAGCTGGGTGAATCTCTCACTGTGCTGTGACTCAATGTCCCCTGAGCCAGCAGCTTTTCTCCAGCAGCTGACCCTTCTCTGTGTACATTTGTCTTTGCCTTGGGACTGTGAAATCAGTAAATAGCAGTTGTCCCAGTATAACTTCTTGGTGCAACAGTCAGAGACAGTTGCTAAGTATTCTTTCTGCCAGGGCACAAGGTGTACCTCTGTCAAGACAGTCGGTCCTGAATAATTGTGTAGAGAGAGGGGCTTCTGCGTCTGAAAAAAACATGAAAATATTATCACCACGGGATGAGCATTATTCACTATTAGTATCGATGTTTATATATCTTCTTTTGGGCTTGTTTAACACCCTCCCTTGCTGCTGTGACACCTGTCTCCACAGCTCCCAGGGCGCGGTGCTAACGTGGTTAGACAGCGGGCTCCAGTAACGCCAGTAACCAAGGTGATTATCCTCACTCAAGCGGTGCAACAGAGTCCTCGCTAGCTGTGATTGGGCCAAAGAGGCTGATTGAGCTGAAAAGGGCAAGTGCCTAAAATTGAAGAGCTAGAAGCTGTGTACTTTGCCAGAGCAAAAGGCTAATGCGCATCCCATCTGGAAGACTTAATGTAGAGACAAGAGGAGGGACGGATGGCTGGTAATGAGGTGCTCATTCGGTGGTAAGGAGGATCAGAGATGGGCTTAAACTTCAGCCTGGGTGCAGAAACTCCACAAGAGACCACATTTTCCTTCACCACCTTGGGAGGTCGGTGTGTCTGGTGGAGGCTGGGTGATGAAGAGTGACCAGGATTAGCTGGGGCACTGAGGAACTGATGGGGTCACAGAGGGAGAGAGAAAGCGTCACGGGGAGAGAGGGAGCGATGTCTGCAGCCATGGCTGCACACTGTATCAAAAAAAGAGAAAGAGAACAGCAAGAGGGGAAGGGAAAGAACCAGGGGCATGTGTCATAGACCAGTGGAGCAGAGGAGAAAGTCAGGTTGAGAGGAGTCCAGCAAACGAGAGAATGATTGCAGGATTTCTGTGCTAAAATAGAAGAGCGTTTAAAAAAAAACAAAAGGAAAGAAGGCAACCTCTGGTGCAGGATGACTGATTCCTAGGGCCAAAAAAGGTGAGGAGGGAAAGAAGAGGGATGTTAGGAGGAGTGGGTAAAGATCAGGAAATACAGGGTGCTGGTGTCAGGAGAAGGAGGGAGCTCACAAACAGAGAGATGGATGGCAATATTCAAAGATAAAGATGAAGAAAGGGCAAGCACCGTGTAGGTGACCACACCTGAGGGACAAGTTGTCATGATCGATGAGGTCACAGTGTATACATGGCCTCTTACACCTACACACAATACACAGGTACACCGAGACCCAGCCTAACAAGTGTTGAGAATGTTACACACAGACTCTTATGTCCAGCCCTCCTACTTTCACCCATCCTACACGGAGAATTGGACACCCACACACACACTGGGCTATTCATCTGCCTGCCGTTTAGAATCCTCCTTCATATCATCACCATTAATAGGTTTGCTTTGATGAGATTGTCGGATGCTGAAAATTGCCAGTGAAAGCGCCGCTCTATCTTCTGGGAAATCAGATGGAGATTTTCAGAGCGCGGAGACAACAATGCCAGAGAGGACTCCAATGAGTTTTCTGTCTAAGAAAACCCTTAAAATGTCTCTCCCATGAGTGGCAAATTCATTGTAGTTATTACCATGTCTGGCTTAGCTACTGTTGTGACATTTTCCTTACTCTTTTTTTCACTCAAACATAATCAAACCTTGATTATATTAGCAACTGTTTATATACTCTTAACAGCGCTCAAAGATGCTTGCTAGCTGAAAAACAATGCATTAAGGAAGCAAAAGATTAAAACATTAGCTCTACAAACGCCATGCAAACACAATTTTGTGTTTGTTCTTTCAAAAGCATCACTCTTATCACTGCAATAGATACAACGGATAGCAGCAGTAGCTGGCAAATGAACATTAGATTTCCCACTTCATTTTGGACAGAGGGTAAGTGGCTTTTGACAAAACTCTCAGAACACAGTTGAATGCCTAGTTTTTTATAAAAACAGCAGAACCTAATTGAAATCATTCTCACATTTTGGAAACCTTTTAATATGTCCTTTTAAACTTAAATAAACACACACTGGTCACTTTTTGGGGGTGAGGAGGAGGGAATAAACAGTGTGTTGAAATAATGCTTCAACAAACAATTGCTGAAGAACCTTTCGTCTTTCTAGAGCATCGGTCTGTTTGGGTTGTTGTCTATCAAGATGACACGTTTACGTAGACACTGTGCTGTTCATATCCATCCACAAATTTTCAATCGGATTAATGATAATTTTATTAACTTTTTTTACCATTACACAATTTCCCATAATACCTCTGTGGGCTTTCGCATGTCTGTCACTTCATCACAACCACAACTAAATATTGGATCCTATCACTCCTCTGCCACTTCATTTTTGTACTGATATTGGGATGATGGCTGAGATTCTATAAGCTGAGTGGCTTACGCCCAGGCATGAATATTACTTAGGGCTACTGTCACAGATACTACACAGTGATTATCTGGTAGAAATTCATGCAGCTTGAAAATGATTTCCTAACCTTTATCTGACCATTTACACTGTTCTCTGAGGACTAACTACAAAATGTCAGGAAAATATTCTAGAACAGCTGAATTATTTTTGAGTAGAAAGTTGTGCAACCTCATTACTTTTGTTTCCCCCTCTCTTTAAATATTTAAGTTTCACTTTTACTTGTGTTGGTCTAAATGTTTACTTCACAAAAACCTGTTGTCTTTTACAGGGGTGTGAGATTTTTTAGATCCACTGTACTTTGCTAATACCCTTCTATTCTTTCCGCTGCCTGCTTTTCTCCTCAACTCTTTCTTGGGCCGTAGACAAGATCCTCAATATCTGGGGTATTAAGCTTTGATCCACTTCATTAGCAAACCGTAAACAACCCCTAATTAGAGGTAATTAATTTAGAGCATATGAAAACAATCCTCAAAAAAGGTTCCTCCCCAACACCTTGTTCCCATGTGCTTGCCGGTTGGTGGGAGTCTGAAAAAGATGGACAAAGATTTAAAAATGAGAGGGTAAAAAAAAAGAAGTCTCCTGTTGTACTTAATCTGCTGGTGCAAGATTTACCGCAAAGATCCGCTGGGCTCTTTTAAGATTCATAAGGTCTTCAAGTGAGGGTTTACTTTAAGGTAAACACAAGTTGGGCTTCTGTGTGGCTGCCTGCAGTGAAGGGAAAGAGGAAAAAGAAAGTAGCTCTGCCAAATTGGATTGGTGCTGCAATTGTTTCTGCACACATTGTTACAGTTGGTGAGGCCGTTTTAAGAAGTGGCCTGGCACCAACAACCTTGAGGAGAGCTTTCACTGGATTCATTTTCTATGGAGCAGTTCAAGGAGCTTTCAAGTGCATGACTGCTGATTCACCTGATGGCTGTTAACAGGTCCGACCCACTCACCTGACCTTCCATAAACCATCAGCAGCAGATTGAAGTGGTGCTTGAGTCACATCCACAGATGTGTTCCTATCTCCGTGTCCATCTGGCGGACGAATAATGTTATCACCAGCTACAGAAGGACCATGCCTCTCCTTTCTGGTCATTGCTGCAGAGGAGTGGAACAGGCAAACAATCTGTGATACTGAGTGAGTTTGACAGAGACCTTGGGCTTTGGACGCAGTTGCAGAGGAAACGGTAGTTCATAGCAACTGCTTCCCACTAGGCTATCCTGGCGAACTGAGCTGTGAAGCAGCTTGGATCGGCCAGTGGGGTTCTGTTGATCGCTCCACAAGTCATTTTTAGCTTTCGTCAACTCCGTAGGCATGGGCAGCAAGTGTTTTCTGTGTCTGCAATAGAGATCCTAGAGTCTTGAGAGCGAGAGAGTACACACAGCACGGAGCCGTCGCCTCCTGACTGCATATACAGTAACATAGTTTATTGCTAGAGAAACTAATAAAAGAAAGCTGTAGGGGGAATGTGCTTTCATTCTTGATTATTTTCTCTCTTCCCAAAGGCCATGATGGCTACCATCTATCCCTTTCTTTTTTTTATCCAAGTCGCTCTGCCCACTGTTTCAGTCAGCAGGATTCCAGGCTATACTACTGCCCATCTAAAGCGATTCACAAATGTACTTTTTTTGGGGGGGATGTTTTAATGTTAAAGTTATGAATTTAACATATATAGCATAATGTAGATATAAAAAAAGCTTGCTGTGTATTTTCATTATGCTAAGAAGTATATGACAATACACTGTTTGCATAAACTTGAACTGGATAAATCTGATTATATTAGGCCCCTGTGAAGCTGGGAGACTTTGATATATGTGGCTTGCTGTCTCGATTTGAAAAGATGAAAGCTCAACAATCTGTGAGCAGAAGGTATGCTTGAGTCTGCAGAAACGACCAGAAGGCAAAGTTAATTTCTGTGTGCCAGGACTAACTGACATAAAATGAGGAAGGATCCTGCTTCTAACTACTGTTTTACTGTTTCGGGGTCTAAATATAGAGAAAAAACATTTTAACAAATTGTTTACTACATTATATAATAAAAAAATAATTGTAAAGTGAATATATAATAAGAGATGGCCAGTTTCCAAACACTGATGCTGTAAAGCTCTAATCTGCCAATGACAATTTTAGTTTATTGTATAAATACCCATCCATTTTCGGTGGGGTCGGGAGGGTTGCTGGTGCCTATCCCAGCTGGCATTTCGGGCAGGGAGTGGGGTCACCCTGGACAGGTCGCCAGTCTGTCGCAGGGCAACGCAGAGACAAACAACCATGCACACACACACCTAGGGGCGATTTGGCCAATTAACCTGACAGTCATGTTTTTGGACTGTGGGAGGAAACCCATGCATGCACAGGGAGAGCATGCAAGCTCCATGCAGAGGGACTGGGGCTGGGAATCGAACCCAGAGCCTTCTTGCTGCAAGGCAACAGCTCTACCAACTGCGCCACTGTGCAGCCCTCTATAAATACCCATAGAACTTAAATTAGTATGACATATTTACACATCACTTTAAACATAACACAGCTAACCAAATCAAATTCTGCTGTCTTACTGAAGTTCTACATTTTCTGTATTTTGGACACTGCAGATGTATTTACTCTAAAATTATGTATAATCTGGAGAATAACGCTGGCGACACTTTTACAGTACAATCATCTGAACAGAAGTATTTGTGAATTAAATTAATTGCAAATCCAGTTTAAATCAAATATTTGCAGTCTAATTCTGCAATAGACTGCAACAGGGGATGGCAAATAATTGCACAGTATTACTTGTGAATTCAACAATAACTTAGCCTTGTTTAAAGTGGAAATGAATTTGGTTTGAGGTCTAGAAAAAGATCTATATAAACTTGTGGGAAAAATTTTAAACAATCGTAAACCTTTGGTAACTAAAAATTAAGTTCATCCCAGATGATTAAAATGTCTAAATAGGGCCAATGGCTTGCATTCGTACAGATTTTGAAATTCAGGTCTGCTTGTGTTCCATCACTATCAGGTGATCTGTGCTTCCTTTCCTCTCGGCAGAATGCGGTGTGCTTTGTATGTGTAACGCTCCCTTACTAGTTTTCTTTTCAGATTTCCAGTACAGAGAACCAGGCAGACACACCCAGCCTCAAAACCATATTCACAAAAGCACAAGGCCTGGCCCACTGGTTGTGCCCTTTGATCTCAAGTAAAACCTGTTTTTACTCCTAGTTACTGTTCACCTTCTCTAATATTTTTCTTATTCCTAACAGTTTTTTTTTCTTAGCTTCTTCTTCTTTGATCCTTCTACCCTAGCTCTCCTGCAGTGTGAAGCCTGTTCAAGGGCCTCAGCAGTGACTTACTGTCTTTTTGTTTTTGCTCACCATGATCACACAAAAGCTTTTATTTCCATCTATCCAGCTCCTCCCTGTGCGGCTGTATTTCTTCGCCTAACTCTGTTGGTGTCTAAGTACAAACGCCCATGGCCAAGCACGACACTCTGAGCTCCAGGTGCATGTGTCCGCATGCATCTGCTCCAACTGTTCCTAATAGTTAGCAATGACAGGCGAGCTCAGTGATAGTTGGAAAGGCGCGTTTTGGTGAAGGGGAAAAAAGGACTTTTCTTTGCCAAGATAGCTTGCTGATGGATATTTTGGCAGTCTTTCCCCCTGCCTCCCTGCTGCTTGCACCCCATCTATGTCTTCTCTTCCTCTTTCCTCCTACCTCTCACACTGTCGCTGCAGGCTACAGGGATGGCGGAGCCAGGTGTGAATAGATAGAAAGTGAGATGAAGAGGGAGAAAGAGGAAAAAGAGAGACAGAGGATTGACGGGACCCAGGTGGCCAGCTTTGGAACGCCTGTGTTTCCGCTTTCCTTCTCTCATTTGCATTGGCAAAATGGTTTTCTCCTTTCATCTGGCACTTTATATTTCCCCTCACTTTTCTTACATTTACCCAGACCCCAACAAATCATTTCCAATATGTTTTTTTGTCTCCCATCTTCTTTTTCCACTGTTCCCATTTCTCAAAATAACTTAAACTTCCACTTCCTCCATGTGTTCCTGTAACTTTTTGCTTTCTCTTAGTCAAAATGCTTGTTTCCCTTTTTTTTATTTTTTAACTCTACCTCCAGATGCACCTTCTCTCAGGATCCCTTTTGCTCTGGGCTTGCTGAACTCTGCATTTTACACGGCACAGCAATATTCTAGCGGTTTGAAGCTTATTTTTAGTGTACATGCCCTTCAGACACCTTGCAGTCCCCTCAGCCATCTCCCACTCCTCCTTCTCTTCCTCCCATGACTGTCTTTTACTACCTCATCTCTTCCAGCCCTCCTCTTCTGCTTCTTTTATGTCTCCAAAAGTCTGCAAATAACTTTTTCCCCCTACTATTAGCAGGAAAAGAGAGTTTAACTCCTCAGTGTTTAATCATACCTATCGCGCTCCTAATCTCTCACACAACGAACATGCACACATCATCATTTTTGTCTTGCCTACTCTACTTTTTTCATCGCTTCCCTAACCTCAGCGGCTCACACATCCATCATACTTCAGAATTCACTTGTGCTACTTGGCTTGTTCTTGGCACATTGTCTGTTTTACCGGTGTGACTGGTATTGTGTATTTTTGCATCGTGCCTTGCAGTTAAAACAACAAACCTTAATTTATTTTACTGGGATTTTTTGTGGCAGACTAACAAAAGGTTGTGCGTAATTGTGAAGTAAAAAGAAAATATATTCATTTGAAACTTTTCAACAAATCAAAACCTTACAAATGCATATGTATTTAAGCCCATTTGAGGTTCATCCATTTGTCATTCAAAGCACCTAAAACAGCTCTCATTGACAAAATCTCATGATGAAAATTGTGTCCTCTGGTTTGCCAGGAGATGTGTCCTTCCTCCCCTTTTGACACCAGGCCTGAGTTAAAATATTTTGCACGGAGGAATGTGTGATGTGCTGTGTGATTGTTCAAAAGTTTATGGCATGATTCATGCAGAAATGCGCTCAGACAGTAATGTCGATATTTTGCTTCAAATAGACCATTTCTACCATCAGGTCTTTGTATCGACAGCATGAATACTTTGGAGGAATATTTATCAGACACGTTGAAGAATTATGTACTCCTGTACCATTCTTTGCAAAATGTCTAAAAAGACATGACTAAAAATATGTGGTGCTCTCTCCATGATAAATACAAAGATGAATACAAAGGTGTATGCAAATACAAAAGTCCTGCTACCACAAGATTGTAGGTCGACTGTTCAACTTCCAGTGAAGTATGAGAGAGCCTCTACTCTAATATCCCCCTAAATATAATCCAGTGTAATCCTGCTACCAGTATGCATTACTTCAACATTGCTGGGGAAGCTTTCAATTCAATACAGTTTATTTGTATAGCACCAATTCACAACAAATGTTGTCTCAAAGCACAAGAAGAAAAAAAATTGATACAATTATACATACATTCCAAATGTTACTAGTTATCAAGCATTGCAATAAGCTCAATTGGTTGCTCAAAGAAGTTTAAAAATATTCTGCCAAGGAAACCCAGCAGATTGCATCCAGTTATCAAGGGCATTTTACTTTCTAGCAGAACAACAGCCCAAAGCATTCAGATCAAACCTCCGTGTGTTGGAATGCTGCAGACAAAGTCCAGACCAAAATTCAAGTCATTACCAATGGCGGTACTTGAAAATTGATGTTCACAGATGAAAAATTCCAGGTGTGCAAAACCTTTACTGTCATCCTGTAAAACACCTGCAGCTGTAACTAGTGTGAAGGCCGTATATTACATGATTTGGGTGGTTCTTGACCCCCCTAAATTGGATTCACATCCAGAATACATTGAAGTGCTATGCATAGTCTGGAGTTTCTTCCCATACAGGGACCCATCACTTCCTACATAGGGTAGGTTGATTAGCTCTGCACAGTAAGGGTAAACTCAGTCACGCATTCCAACACACGGGGAAAAAATGCCATCAGACTCCCTCAGAATTTCTGAATTGAGTTATGTAGCCTGCCAGTCAACTCTCTTCTCCCTTGTGTACTAACACACACACATCCAAAGTCTTTGGACACACACACACACTAACATCCGCCCTTCTGATGGTGCATATTTGGCATAGGGAAGGGACTCAATTATGGTGAAGGTGAAAGAAGCAATAAACACGGCACAGATACAGTGAAGCGCGTTCAGCAGCAGTGCAGTCAATCACAGCACCGGGTAGGTAGCTGCTGCTGCTTTGCTCATCCAGCTGTGAAGTGATGGGAATGGTCAGGGGTGGGCGGATAGATAGAGGTGGGTTTTGGGAGGAGTGTGTGGGTGTAGGGGTGGGCACAAAGCGCAACCTTCTGATCCTCCCAAAAAATTATTTGGCTCCAACCAACTTACGCTGACCTGCCACTGAGAGGATGGAGAGGTGAGATGAGTGCATTTTGTCCCAACAAGCATTTTCATTCTATCCCTTGTAATCCGTTTTCATATATTTTATACAAACACACTTCTGACCATCGTTGCAGATGCATGGTTTGGAGAATCAACATGGCATCAGCATAATGAGAGCAAATGACACCATTATGCATCCGTATCCCTTTTCCTTCTGGTTTATGTGGGATTTTGTGCAGCTGATATGGCAGCCATAATCACTCGTGCCAGTTTTATCTGAACATCTGACAAAGCTCTGTCAAACAGAATCTTATGTTGTTAGTTCATGACATTGCTTATAATACAAAAAGCAGGTGGTAAATTGCTGCTCTGCTGTACACACCAACCTTGTGTTTTTATCTATATTTATGTCTTTGTTTCTTCCTTATAAACTGCATAATTTAATGTGATAATTAGCTTGCTGGACAGATGTGTATTGTTGTTTAATGCTGCTATGTTTATGACAGACACTCAGAGTGTTGAGTTTTCAGCAGAAATTCCTTTTTGATAATATGGTGTTAGTGAGCATCAAGCAGTAGGAATCCACCACAACGAAACAGCATAATGTGTACATTGTGTTGCAAGTAGGGTAGCACAATATTGGGAACACGTACCACATTTAATTTATGTTATTGGGATTTTTTGTGATGGAGAAAAATAAATAGTACATCATTGTGAAGAGAGAGGACAATAATGAAAGGTTTAAAAACGATAGAGGTAAAAATCTGAATATTACAACATGAATTGTATCAAGTGAATGTTTTGTCAAACCATCTGCCTTTTGCTCCATCCATCATTTCATCATAAAACAAGATTCTTTGCTGATGATCTTTCAGCTGAAACTATGAAGGTTGGAAAGAAGTTGGCCTCATTAGATCAGAGCACCTTCCTCCACATGTTGAAAACCTTCCTGTGTTTGAATGATGCAACATTATTGTACTCTTAGTGTGCACAATTGGCAAAGGACCAATTGTTGGGTGTTACATTTTAATTGTCTTATATAGCATGTTGTATCTGGTGTCACTACAGTACATGCCCACACCTGATGCAGATTAAAATCTAGATGTACCACAACTTGTCCAGAAAGCAGTGCTGCACATACAGCCATTAATTGGTTTGTGGGTTGCTAGGTTGCAAACTGTCAAATTAATTTCCAACACTGGGTATAGCATGCAGGTGGTTGTCTATGCAAATGCTATTTGCCAGAGACCGTGGTAAACTGGATAACATCATAGAAACACGAAAACCCATAAATTATTCATTTACGGGTAAACTGGTTCCAAAAAATGTGATCTGAGGTAACAAAATGAAGTGATTTTGGTTGAAAAATGTGAGAAAAGGTTTGGCCAGTTGAGAATTGGCATTTAACCTTTTTTGTATGTCTTTAGGCTGTAAGACAAGCCTGGTGAATGATGGGAAAATTCAAAACAAACACTCAGGGAAATACATATTCCCCAGCCAACCACCATTTTAAACCCTGTGCCAACACCAGCTATTGTATTATTATACAACCTGTCATGTCATCATGGAGATAATGAATTATGTGCATGCATAAATTTAAAAAGCTAGTAAGTGAGGCAAATTTTGCACTTGCAGACTGAGCCTATGCCTGAAAACTTGACATCAGAATACAAATAAAAATGTATGAAAAATAAAAATAAAACAAGAACAAAATATACATAAAAACACACAAAAAATAAATGTATGATTGAATTCAGAAAATTTTCTGTTTGGTATCAAAAAGCAGTGTTTTTACCAAACTGCACACACCAAAAAGATTCTGTGGGATCAATATCTACTAGCAGAATCTGAAAAATATATCCATCTAGACTTGAACTGATATTCATGAGCAGTTATTGAAGTTTTTTCTCTCCGTCTTTTTCATGCTTTTTCGATAAGTCTTTGCTGAAAGTTTTCTTTTTGCTTATTTTGGTGGAGGTAAACTGGAGGGGTTATATTTAAATTGATAGAAACATTTCAGTATCCAAGAAGGCTTTTCTCTTTGTGTTGAATTCCAAACTTTGTTGCATAGTTTCAACTGAAAGATCACAAGCAAAGAATTGTGTTGTTGGTGGTGCTAGAGTTTGAGGCCATCTCTACAGGATGATATATGTCATCCAACTCACTACTCACCTGTTGTGAATGATGCATGTACTTTCAGACCATCACACTGTGGTCCAGCCTTTTCAAATTTGTTAGCAAAACCCCACATTGTAGCTCCATCGCTGTGCTCAAAGCGTGTGGAAAAGGTAATCACTTATACTGCATAATTTCCTGTAGTTTTTAGGTGGTCAGTTCATCTTACAGTATGGAAGATGAACTGACCACCTAAACATAAGACATAAGAGGAAAGCACATCAGGACCCATACAGTGTGTTGCCACCTTACACACTTTGTTGTACTGAATGTTGTACTGAATTGTACCAAAACCTAAAATAATAGGCTTGGTCTGTGGATAATTGTTTTAACAGAATTATCAACCATTTTAAATTGAAAAATATAGAAAAGGGCAACAAGGAGAATCGGCCGGCAATCTGACACTTCCGGTGTGAACTGATACAGATTTTTTAGTTTATTCATGTCTTACAACAATGTTTTATGTTGCCCTTTACCTTCCATAACAGCTCTGCTTGTAATATTCTACTCTTCGCTTCTTTCATCCATGTATTGGCAGCAACATTTTCATTCACCACTGTAATGCCAAGATAGAGACCAAATCTCTTTATCAAGCTGTCAACCTTGGAACAAAACATTGTAAACTTGGGACAAAGTGTCTTCAATTTAGCTAATACCACAATTAGACCTGAAATGTTGCTTGTAGTTTCCGACTTTTAGTCAGTATTGATCTTTGAGCTTTGTTGACCTTGTTTTAGAGTTAAAATTTGAAGATGTTCTTTGCTGCCTTGCGTTTTGCTTTGTTCAGCTGACATACTACAACCAAGCTTTTAGCACTTCTGTTGTACAGCTATACAGTGCCTTGGCTCAATAGTCATCACTAACGTCAGAACCTCAGTAATCTGATATCCAGCATGTATGAGGAAAATATGCGAACGGCATTCTGCCAGTTACAGTCACTGCATTGGAGTGACTCCTTAATGATGTGGCTGTGCAGGTCTGTTTGGTATTTTACTCCAAGCTTTTTAAATTGCTGTCATTAAAACCCTGCAACTTTCTGCATGTGCTGTGTCTTTGTTAATTTATTTGTTGGAAATGGAGACAAGAATTTTCTTTGTGCACTTCTTGTATGTTGTTGACTGGTGAATGACTACTGATAATCTTAGGTAGTAAATGTGATTAATTTAGCTAATAGTTATTCAGATCTTTTCGTATTAATATTCTTTTTTCTTTTGCTCGGTGTAATATAGACATTGTTTGTCATTATTATGATCAAAAATACCAAAACACAGAGCTAAGTTTACTTCCCAACACTAGTCCCTGTTGCATTTGTAACTCAGCCTGGGCATAAGTGTTCTGGTGTTTGTGGTGTTTTGCAGCCTTAGGCATGTTCTCGAAGTGTCAATAGACACTCTGTGGAAAGGTAGTCAAAATCTACAATAAAAAAGATCTAGACGGATGACAAGTTTCATTCCGTCTTAGACGTAACCTGCCCTTTTTGGCTGTGGTGGCATTTATTTATTTATTTTTTCTTACCCAGGTGTCAGAGAATGTAGATGACCTCTTTAAATATTGAAATCCTGCGGGTATGGTAATTTGACTGCACTGTATTCCAAGTAAGGATTCAAAAAGTGCCCGTATAATCCAGAGAGAGCCAAATCTGTGGCTGTCAGTGGATCCAACAGACTTGCACGTTTATAATTTGTGATGTTCTGCTGTGCACCATCACTTTCATGGAGGTTTCTTTCTCACCTTTTTTTCCCCCTCTCCCTTCACACGCGCATAGAGATTCAGATCCGCAGATGAGGCTTCGTGTATATATTTACGGCACATATATGTGCCCGACACAAAAGCAGATATAAATGAGCACTTTACATTAGCAGCGTCCCACCGAGCTAGAGTTTATAACTACATCGGTGATGGGAAGAGAGAGCGACTGCCTGCAGAGAATCTAATAGCTCCAGCTGCTCTCTCACTCACCTCAGCCACCTTTCGATCCTATCTGTTTCCCTCCATATTTTATTCATTTCTGTTCCCCTCAGCACATCCGTATTTCTCCCTGCCTTTTCACCCCCCTCCGTCCTGGTCTCTTTCCATCTTGTCCGCCTCTGAATTTACCACCAAGGCTTGCCTCTTGGCACTTCCTCCTTCATTCTGTTGCCCTGCTCTTCTCTCCCTCTGTGTCCTTTTTGTCTCGCTTCTTAGAGCCTCCCTTTTCTCCCCGTAATCTCTCTTTTTCTTCTTTTCTTGCCCAGACTCTGTATCAAACCACATTCTTTTGCACTTGGCCCAAGTCTCTTCTTGTTTCTTCTCTTTTTGTCTTTCAGAAGTTTGCTTGGCAAAGAGTTGGTGGTAGAGCTTAGATGCAAGAGGAGAAGGCGTGAAAAAGCTGCATGTGTCTAATGAGTTTAGGCACGCAGTCAAAGAGAGACCTGCGCTTGCAAACATGCATCCACCAGCTTTAATAATTGGTGGTGTAAAAATTTTAGGTTGTGACACTCTTGATAATGTTCTGGGTTATTAATAAAAAAGTTACAAGATAGGAAGGGCCAAAAATCAATAAGCAGCCTTAAAGGGAAGCTGAAAGAAAAAAAAAGGCTAAGGGGACAGCGTGCAAGAAAAGCTTGGTGCAGCAGAGACATTGTTATTAGCTGCTGCTGCCCTCTAATGAGGCTTATTTAATGGGCCAAAAAACAAGCACACAAAGCAAACGGCTAACTGAATGCTGATTTGTCAGCTGCAAGCTAAAACCTTTTTTTTTCAAATGGAAACAATAGGGATGAAATGTTCAGGTACGAGAAGAAGCAAAAGACTTGCAGACTGTTTCCCATTTGCTCACCCTGAAATGACCCTTGTTGCTTCGGTTTGTTGGATGTTTTTCCTTCTTTAACTACCTATATCTTCGGAATCTTTCTTTATTTCCTTCATCTTTCCCTAAAGCACCTTTTTTTATGAAAGAAGTAGTCATTACAGGACAATAAAATCCTGATTGAAAAGAGTGAAGCCATCTTTGAGAATGGCGCATTGAGGGGTGCAACAAGCGGCATGGATGTGTGCCGCATTACACACTTAATAGCTTTGCTCAAAGGTAGCGCTGATTTTCCTTGCACTGCTGCACACCTCTCAATGACACATCATCTCCTGTGATAGAACATTGTTTTTCACGCCATTAGAGTTCAGGTTGGAAGCAGCTGTGCTTTACGGCTGCAGGCTGCAGACGTAGCTGCTATTCATAGACATTGAATGCAACATTGATTTCGGAGACACTTTGGCATATTTACATTCTTCAATTGTCTGGATCCCTTTACAGTATTTGACACTTGTTCAATTATGTGATGTGACTCTGCTAGACAGTGCAGTTGTGTAATCAGTGATTCAGTGTAATGAAGATGTTTGAAAATTTTGCTTACAGAAATGTATTAAAAAACAAAGCAATCAGAAACAATCTACTGATTGAGAAAAAAGACTGATTTATTTTTTTTTGTCTGCTAGTATTGACAGAATTTACATGTCAGAATCAGTATCCCAATTCAGGAAACTTTACAAACATGTTTGACTATAAGTACTTTTGAAAAATAAGAACATTTTCCAAAAATGAGTCATTATTGTCTCTCTGCATTTCCTGTTTTTGTAACAAGTTTGATTGTTTTAGAAAAAAATAAAAACATGACACTATAAAACATTCCTACCTCATACATTTTCCCAGGAACGCCCCAACTCCTCTCACAATCATTCCCAAACCCTGCACCCACCTTCCCCACCAACACACAAATCAACCTGTCCTTTATAGCCACCAGAGAACACATAATGATGTCTCTCTGCCTTTCTACTTTTTTTCTGTTTACTAAGGTGCAATTAAATTACCAGGATGTACTTTTCACTCACCAGAAACCTAATGTATAAATAAGGGATTATCTTGTAATTTCTCCAGTTTGTACTGTATTCTAAACTACAAACTCTTTAAGAGTCTGTAGCACATTATTTTTCTCTTTTATGTTTGACAGCCCCGAGGAGAAAATAAATCTTATTTAACAAGTCAGACCTAAAAACAAATAACAAAAATTGCACTGACTGGACTATCAGTAAAACTCTATTAGCGTTCATTGGGCATTGTTAACAAAATAAAACAATAAAAACATAACGGTTCATTAGAGCAACATTGTCCTTACGAAGGACATATTAATTGGGGACTTTTTTGGATCGAAATGTAAGAATACATTAATTTTATATGCATCGTTGACGTGCATGCCTGCAAGCTCTATGCAGAACAGTGAAACTTTCTTTCTCTCAGAAGAGCCCAACAAGTTAAAGATCTTACTAATCTATACATCTCATGAACTGTGGTACAACTCAAATTCAACAACATAAATTAAATCTAGCTTGCAGCATTCATAATGTCTAAATCATTAAATGTTGATTCAGGGCATGAGTGTCGATTCGTTGTCAGAGGAAAGCAGTGATTTTATTAAATTTCCCATGGAAAGACAAAAAAATACAAACATAGGTTAGAAGAAGTTTTTAAAAAGAGGAAATATATTTGCTCAATGCACATACTCCTGTATATACTCTGATTTGTCATGTTAATCAACGTTCTGTGGTAAGTTTGTGCGAGGGCACATGTAAGACGTGTTAACACACTTACTCTATAATGGATGTCAACAAATCCTCGGTGACCTTAGCTGGATGCAAACCAGACTTGTTCTTTCTTTGGTGTGACATTGGCAGCATTGGCATTAGTTTCTGACAGCTCTGGCAGCCGGTTTTGTAATTACATACATTTATGAGAAACTGGTACGTTGTAAGCCTCAGCAGTCCCTCCAAGGCTTTCATGCATCTTACTGTGTGAACTCATGCATGGTTTTCTCAGATTGCATCTTGATTTTATTAAAATTACTATATGTTAACCTTTCTACTGACCCCAGAGTAAAACCATCATGTTGAAAGATGATTGTTAATTCCCACATCCATTACTGCTGCAAAAAGCTTTGTTGAGGATTGGTTAAGATCAACAGCGCGATGTGCTCAAAAGATTAAGTCTCCAAATAAAATGCCGCCCAAAGGGCTTTGGGGCTGCTCCCTCTTTGATGCTATCTTTATCTTTGCCATATTGAGTTTTCACACTCGGTTCAGTACACTAATGAAGGTCTTTGCAAGCATCGTGCAATTAGCGTTCAAACAAAAGCTTCAGCGAAATAAGGAGAGAAAAAAACATCTATTGATAGCAAGTAGATAGATTACGATTACTTTACACCTAAATCCCACCATAAATTTATCTTTAAAACTGCAAGACATAACTTTATAAATATGTATATATTTTTTACATATTTGTCAAAACCATCACTATGTCCGTCCAGAGAGTGTAATTTGAGTTAATCATTTGAAAAATAAGAAATCAAGCTCCAGTGCCTTCTCCCTGTGGTCCTACTGCCATCTGCAGAAGTCGGTTGCCAGCTTGCCAGCCTGAGCATCCATGGTAGGCGCCGCTGTGAGAAGGGGGAGCTGTAGCGCTGTAGAGAGTAAGGGGAAAAACATGAGCAAGATATACAAAGGTTCTAAAACAAAAATATTGAATACTGTGTAATCACCTTCTTTTAAAACAAGAAAGCAACAATCATTCCAAGTGCTTAAAAATTAATAAAACCTATTGCATGTTTTTCGCAACTGGCTATTAAGGAAATTATGCAGCGCTCCAGTCTCTCCAGCGCCATCTCTGGTATCACTGTCAAAACACTTGACAGCGATACCTGTCAAAATCGTAAAAATCCTGGCTTACAGATATGAGGCACAGCCCATATCTGTAAGCCTTTATCACAGTGTTGCTCTTTGACTCATTAGTGAAGATGGACATTCTCTTTGTGATGTAGTAACACTGGTTTAATAGTCTTTCACACTGTAGGTTTTTTTACAAGCACAGTCGATGTGCAAATTAAAACCTGGCAACACTATCCAGATCCCATAACCCACCTGTCCTGTCATACACTTTCTCTCTTTCGAAATGCATCGTTTTAAGGTTTATTATGATTGAAATGGATGTGCCACCTGTACAAATGAAGTAAATTAGCCATAAAAATCAAAACTAAAGTTCACTTCTCTTATAAAGGTGGGGATTATAAAACGGAGCTCAATGGTCCTGTAAAAGCAAATCTGATGAGGCCAAATTTGGAAGTCGATATTTCTGGCACTTCACCCCGAGTGATAGAATATTTTTCTGTATGAATTTTCCCATTTGGTACAAGTGGGATTCTGTGTTGCTCTTGTAAGATTGTAAGACCGCTTTAGGAAGATGAAAGCAGGAGGGGATGAGATAAACCATCTTTCACTTCTAGTTTGTAACAGAAGCAGTCTGTTTCCAGACATAACCCCTGATGATATCACTCTGGCATCATCAGGAGTAATTTTCTTAGACTTGACAAAGCTCCTTCAGAGCAGTCGAAGACATCATAGGACTGGATCCACGGACTGAGTAGCACAAACAGTGACTAGCTCTCTAGCCTACATGTGTGCAAATGGGCGTTCAACAAATCATTCTTTCAGAAACAGTTGACAAATTTTCAGCTTTGCAAATGTCACATTTTGCTTTGCTTTTAAGCATAGACAGTATAATGGCTGATAAAGAGGTATCTAAGTTCGTTCACAAACAGAATTACTTCTCTTGATAAAGCTGTCATCACATAGTAAGGGTGAAATGAGGTGATGTAAGACATGATTTAAATAAATCAATCTTTTAAAAAAAATACACTAGACATATAAATGCTGTTCTCCCTTCAAAAAATCCTACAGGAGGATGATCGGCCATCAATATCGGACCTCGAACCCTGTCACACTTTGTTTGCGCTGGAGGATGGACATCCAAAGCACAAAACATCCTTTAAATAACTTAAAGGCAAAATAAAATTTTGGAACGGCCAATAATATGGGTAAAATCTAACTGAACTCTAAACTGAAATTCAAATTTGACATTGTGGAATGACCTTAAACACTGTTTGTACTCAAAAACCTTTCTCTGGAAAGGAGAGTAAACTAAATTTTCTCTGTGGTTAAGTGAAAGGCTTCTTCCCAGTATTTGCAAACGTCTGATGCAGGTTGTTATGAAGGAAGTCACAAACAATTCCAAGAACTACTGTTGCACAATTATTTTTCACAGAGACTGTGGTTAGTTTGGATAGGTTTTTTTTCTTTTTAATCATTGAAATCATCATTTGAAAACTGCTTTTTGTATTTATTCCGTCTTTATCCAGTATGAAAATTAGTTTCATCATCTGAGACATTTAAATGATACGGAGAAAAAAAACAGAAGAAATCTTTAAGGGAGAAAACTGATTTTTTTTTTTCACAGCTCTGTATTTTGTTTACTCAGTAGCTTTTCTTATGTGTTCAGTTTTGCTTTGATAGTCAAATATTTTTTTTTAATTTCCTGTTTTCCTGCTACTTCTGAGTTGATTTGTCACATTTGATAGTTTGAGTCATTGATGTTTTGCAGTACGTTATGATTAGTGACAGCATCGTTTTTTGGATTCTGGACTTCTTTTCAGGCATTTCCTCCAATTAGATTCCTTCTAGTATCTCTGTTCTCAGTTTTCAGTGAAAAGTCAAATTTTCTTGTGGTGATCCAGTCATGCGTTTAAATGTCTCCAGTGTTCAGAATCTCTGGCACTTTTTGAAATCAGGAATCAGAGGAGGTGTGTAGTAATCTACTGGTGTGAAGGTGAACATGCATTGAACACACGACTGCAGAGTTTGTTCTACGCATCCATGGGGAGATAACGGCAAAAACAATGCTGCATGACTCTGGGTTGTGTGCCAAGTAACCTGTTCAGTTTGACACAGCCTCTGATATGGAATATGTGTGTTACATGAGCACTTGGTTGGATGGTAAAAAGTGCATACGTGTTTTGACAAGATGCTGAAATCACAGCGCCATATAGTGTCCTGGTAAGAAACCGCAGCAGATTCATGGTGTCCTGCTGGCCTCATCTAAATGTGAAACTTTTCCTCAACCCACATCCCAACGTGTTCAGATTGTGTTGTCGTGCAAATCTAGCTTCAGTTTGGTCTTCCTCTTACCTGCAGCTTGATCTGTCAGTTAGACTCACCTGATCCTTCTCGCAGTAATCACCTTCCCAGCTTACTCTTCTGTTCATTTGTCTGATCCTTTTGATGCTGTGAATGCTTGTTTTAAACCTGGATTCTTTTTTTTTTATCTCTATTCATCTTGAGTTTCTTTTTTATTTAAATTTCCTATTAAAATTTACAATTATTCATGAAGCATCAATAGACTTCCTGCAGCCAACTGACGGCAAGTTTCAAAACTCTTTCCACTCAACCACCTCCTATGGAATCTAATTAAAATAGCTTTAAAGCATAAGAAAGGTGCAATAGAAAATCTCTATTTTTTATTTCAAACCTATTCACAATACAGACTTTACTTCGAGGAGAAATATTGTGGCATTTCAATATTACAAGTTCTTCTGCGACGTGATCTTGTTACACCTCTCCTAGTCAGTTTGGATCTGCTCTAAAGATTTAACTTGGGTGCATGCGTATTTCATTCAATGTTCTGCTGCACTGGTAATCATGGAACACCTCTGATACATCTGCAGCACCTGAAGCACCGAGCGCACAGGGAGAACGTGAATGTTCCTCGCTATAAATCAGATGAGATATTTTTTGCCTGCGCATTGTTACTTTTGCTTTTTCCATTTGAGCGTATTAATGTGGTTCAAGAGATGTGTGTGGGTGAACGTGTGCATGTGTGGGGAATTATTATCCGTGTGTGCTGCGACGCTCGACTCGTGTTTGCTGCAGTTTCTGTTATGAAGGAGCACAAAGAGCCTGTGGTGGGAGTGAAAGCTCAGCCTCTAGTGCTATAGGCCCTCCGATGAAGAGATTAGCAGAGAGAGCTGTGAAATAAAGAGTGTTAATTAAAAGCAGAGAGTGGGGGTGTGGGAAAAAAAATCAGGTAAGAGAGATAACAGAAAAGTCTTGAGGAGAAAAAAAAAATATTTACCTGCCCACACACCCATACAAATTCACACACAAACGTTCAAAAATCCATTTTAACCCAAGAAGATAGAGGTTGAGGGGTAAAATGAGCAAGTTAGTGATGTGGAAAGTACAAGAAAAGGAGCATTGCTGAGTAGGTGGCAATGGGAGAAGGGGATTAATTGAATCTGATTTTAATCCTGCTGTTTGTATTTGCTTGTTGTATGGGTTTTATGCACTTCTTCAAGTGCCGCAGTGTGTTTCCTTGTGTTGGTCCCAGAAGGTCAAATAAGGCAAATAAAAAGTTTGGGGAAACTGAAAGCAATGAGGGAATTTGATAATGGATTGCGAAAACGAAGGAAAGCATCTGCCTCCCTTCCCTGATTTAAAGGAGATACCATTTGAGTCAGGCATCTGAAGTGATTATGGAGTTTCTTGCAGTTGCATAATTACACAAGGAAATAAAGTTTGTCTGGGAGTCTGAAAAAAACCGGAGAGATGAGGGGATGGGGAAAAATTGAGTTTTTACCCTTAAATCTTTGCCGAAAGACAGAAAGTTGGAGATGTGAAAAGGGCAGTTTGAGAAATAGAACAAGGCTGCGAGCTAAAAGGATTAATCGAAACTGATTTTAATCCAATGGGTGATACTAGGCTGAGTCATATTTGACGGGTGCCAGGGGGCAGGAACTTGGGGAGAGAAGGTGGGGGGGGGATTACATTCGTAAATCATTTTAATGACGCCTCTCCTCTGCATTACCGGGGCAGCCAGGAGGCCAAACAAACAGCGTGTAATTAGAGCAGAGGAATGGGAAATAGAGATGGCGCTAGAGTCGGGGCAAAGGAAAGTCATTTGGTAAAGTAAAGGATTGGAGCAGGAGACCTTTGAACAATAATGGCTATGGGTCTCATTATATGGTGCCGCAGTTAAGAAATGAGAGCTGACAAGGTGTATGAAGCTGCCTGAGATGATGGAGCTGCGTGCGGTTGTGGCGGTGACATCAGCTGGAGTTGAGAAGATGATGGTGAAGGTGATATTGTAAGATCCCATCCTCCTGGGTGGCCGGCGACGATGGCACTGAAGAAGAACAGTGTCACAGTGATTAGGATTATAATGGCTGGAAATTATGATTACAATAATGGGGACGATGATGAATGTGATTACAGTGTCATTGCTACCAGTGCTGTCTGTTTCTCTAATTATCCATCCATTTTAGTTCTACGCTCACTTATCATGTGCAGGGTCACGCGAGGGCTGGAGCCATTCCCAGCATGCATTAGGTGAGAAATGAGAAGCCAGGGTGTCCATGAAGTCACATTAACGCATGCAGAGTTCCCAAATCATAGAACCTTTTCTTCCTCTGAACAAATGGAAAGAGTTTTATGCTTTGAAAACTTTCTCTAATGGCTTCACAGTATTTGTTAAACGCGAACAAAGAGAGAGGATTTTTTTTCTTTTTCCCCCAGGACAGTTTACAGAGTAAATACATTTTCTCCTTCTGCTAATTTAATTCCATAAGTAGCTATTTTGTTTAACCTGTTTTATATTGTGGTGAAAAATAAAGGTAAAACTCAGTGAGCAGAGGAGAAAATAGATTAAACTTGTAATGTACATCAGTACAGGTTTGTATCTACTGATCCATTTGACAGCTGGGAAACTTTATACTGTTACCTACTAGGCTGAATTGTGGAAACAAGAACAATAACTTTAGAAGTAAACAAATTAAAATACTCTTAACACAGATAAGGCAAAAGTTACTATAACCCAGGAAGATGTAGTTTTAAAGTTTTCTTTTTTCACTCAGCAAATAACTGATTTCTTTTGGACACACAATACGACAAATCATGCTTGGCCTTTATTTTCTTTCTTAAAAAAAAGAAAAATCTAACATTTCTGGCTGAAATTCTGAGCACTATTTAGCATATTTAAACATTCAAACTCTGTCTACCAGTTATAAGACATTTTCCATCTCATAATTTGTATCATCAGGAAAGGAAGGTCTTGAAACATCACCATGCAGATCAAACCATAGCTTATTTTTTCATTTAATCTATCCAAATATGCTTTACACAAACTAGCCAATAAAAAGAGCACAATGAAATTGTAAAAAAAATGTTTTTGTGATTTCATGTACCATTTAATTTACTTTCGAACCTTCTTTTCTTCTCTAAAATGTACTTGCATGAAGTCTGTTACTGTTTCGACTTTTTCAGTTTATTCACACACATCACCTAAATTCTTTATTAAATGTATTCTTGCTAGCCTAGTTTTGAAAATCTTGCGTCTTTCAAGGAAAGAAACAACTAATTAGTTGACTTTTGATGAGAAGTTGTATCTCCACGATAAAATTCTCATCCATTTCTTTAACCTCATTACACAGATGAAACCCTTGTGTGCTACTGGACTGGCAATTTTGGATTCATTTTCAAACGTAATTATTTTTTAACAAACCGAGATTTGTAGCCTACAAATATTTGGCCTTTTAGTTGAAGCCTGGTTCTTTATGTGGTTTTTGAAAAAAAGTAAATATATAAAACCCTGAACTTTGAAGGTTTGGGGTCTCACGTCTATTAATTTCCTATTCAACTATTTATTTTTATCTTTAGAGGGCTCGTTCGTTGGCATAGCTTCACTTCTCTGGATGCTCCACTTTGTTGATCTGCTCCTAATGTAATTACTGTATAAAAGACAGGAGACCACAGCCCTCGTTCTGTGGTAGAATAGATGCTGAATCTCAGATGAATCTAATGAGTTTGCAGCAGTCTGAATTTGGCAGATAAAGCAGTTAATTAAGTTGCTGTCTTTTATCATTAATTTTCTTTGTGTTTTCTTCGACCTTTTTTTTTCCATCCCTGGACTGCAGTGAAGGATTGCAACACAAAATGGGTATTCGGGGAGTCTTTACAAGAGGACAAATATGGAAAACAGATATGGGTAAAGGAATTCAACAGAAGCCAGATTCAGACGACAGATATTGCACTTCATGGTCAGTGCTTTAAACCTTTAAGCCTACAGGGTGCCTCAGAGGGAGTCTTACAGTAAGAAGGCTGGTACTTGAAAGATAAGCAGTTGATTTGTCTCAATTCTCCGAGGACTGATGGTTGTTTTGACTAAAAAAAAATTGAAATAGCCTTTTGCATGCCATACAGAACTGTGGATTTTCCTCTAATCTTTTACACGAGAGCAATGCATTGAAGCAATCTACCCACATTACAAGAAAAATAAGATGTTGTCATTGTTCATTTGAGCGTACACGTATTGCTCTATATTACCAAGGGACAAAAAGCAGACTTTTTCTTTAATGTAAGGTTGGAAATGTGTTCAAGTCAAGCATTCATGAGAATCCTATTTGGTGTCTAAAGTCTGAGAAGTTCAAAATAACAAATCCAACTTTTATTTCAAAACCTGCCTGCTTCACTGATACATGTGCATGGCATCTTGATATATTATATCTTTTGTACATTAAAGTAAAAGCATCATAAACTAGCATAGGCAAATTAGAAAAATTTATTTAAAAAAACCACGCTGATACAGTCAATCTGGTTCTTTTGTGTATGCTTTTGGAGAATGTGCTGCGGGCTCGTTTTAGGAGTTTGCATAATTTGGGTTCCTGCAATCTTAAAAAGTCACTTTCCTTGCTTAAAAGAGCGAAGGAGGGAAATATCTACAACCCTGAAACAAGCCATAAAATAAACTAGTCCTTTAAAAAGGCCGTGAAAGTGCCTTTGTCTTTTAAGCATGCATTATTTTGACCAAAGGACTGCAGACACTGGGTCGGGACCCAAGGAAATCACGTCAGCTTGTGAAATAAAGGCATAATTATCCTTTAAATATTGTATATCACACTGATGAAAACATTTCCCATGATGCAATAATAACTATAAGGATGAAATAAGGGTTGCATATTGTAGAGCAAATGGAATCTACATGGCCTGCTTACAGTTACAGTAATATCAAGAGCAGTTATGGAAATGACAGCGCTGCAGGCATTGGTGATGATCACTAGTGATGTAATTCAGCTCATCTGCATGCAATTTCACTGTGCTCAGGTTAGAGGTCAGGACACGTATATTATTAGCTCCCTCAGTGCTAACCGTAACTATAATGACCATGAACTCCTAAATTTACTGTTGCCGATAATCTTAGTGGATCAAGGGGATTGGCCTTTGTGGTTCCCCGCTGACCTCCTCCGTAAACCGACAACAATCCATAATTCATGTGCTGTGTAATAGCTTCTAGGTGGTGATACGGAGATGCAATCTGCCGTACACTGACGGCTGTTTGTTTTGCTGGAAAGCTGCATATAAATGAATGCGGGGGGAGAGAAAAGCCATATAGGCTTATCTAAGGTGCAATGGATAGCCGCTCAGCAGTGAATGAGGGGAAGCTGAACCAAAGGGATGACTGAGGAGGACGGAGGAGCCAGGTGGAGAAGTGTGCCCGGTTGATTCATAGGCGCGTGTGTGCTCTGCATGGGAGTGTATGATTTTGGATGTGTTTAACGGAGTGGAGAAGATAGTGGGAATTGCATGAAAGGGGGAGATGGATGAGAAGAAAGTTGGTGATTTGCTGCTTGCCTGTGTGTTTGAGGTGTGTGCATTTGTTCCTGCATCCCGTAACTAAGTGCATGTTGGCGATTACTCTCTGACCTGTCGCCTCTGGCTCTGTATCTGCATAACCCTTCTCATTTGGAGAGCCTTCATTCTCCATACACACACTAAAGAATCCAGTGTGTAAATCCAGCCCAAGTCCAGAGGGCACAGAGAAAAGCATCCTCAGGAAACAGAATCTCGCCCTGTCATTTTTTTTATTTTTTATTCTCTGATCTTTCTTTTTCTAATTTTCCCTCCTTCACTCTTACTTTCCTAAATCCTCATCTCCATATTCATAGATGGAGGGGCTCTTTAAGAAGACTGCTATCTGAAATAGGCTGGCAGTACCTCTTGTTTGTGGCCCTCCAAATGGAGAAAAGCCATTTCCTTTTCCTGTCAAGCATGGAGGCCTGCTACACCAGCGTATCCTTGTATGTGTTTGCGCATGCACGCCTGTGTCTGAATGGAGAGTTGTGTTGTTAGTTTCATACTGTTATAACTTGAGAGGAGCCAAACTGTTGGAAGCTCAACCTCGCTTCCACTTTTACATTCACACTTCTCGTGAGACATTTGAAATGTGCAGCATTGCTGGAAGAGGGGAACAAAAAAAGCACAGATATTTGGCATAAATAACAGAAAGCAAAAATGGAAACTCAAAATCAAGAGAAGACTTTGAATTCTAGATTAGTCGATCTCTTCCCTCCCCCCCACAACTCTGTCTGTCTCTTATTAGCTTATACATAATGTGATTTAGGCTTACACAATATCAGAAACCATGATTGAATATCAGAATACAATATTAACTGAGATTGACTCAAACTTTCCTTTCTTTTCCCTCATTGTAATGTAGACATTGGTCTCAATGAGCTTTAGGAACTTGATTACTAAGATTTATACAAATTGTGGTGCAGAGGAATTTACCAACATTATCCTTGGCAAGCAGTTTAATGCATGGCACTTAGAGAACATAAATAAATATTAAAAATACTTATGCAAACAGAGGTTTTATGGTCTTATTCTTATTCAAGTACCTACCTTTAATCAATGAAAGAGGGTTTTCAGTACTAAGAAAATGTGAAGTCAAATGCTTTCCAGCACCAGACAATGTTGATATTAAGAACAATTTCCTTCCTTAATATAAACAAAGGTAAGCCACCACTTATGAATCCCCCAAGATATGTCAGGCAGAGTCCCCCTCTGCCTGGATGATGGAGGATTTTTACACACAGCTACTGAAAATGATTATAAGTTTAAACCACAGGTGGCTGCAAGCTGTTTATTGAGAACCAAGTGTTGGATTTTTGAATAGCTGCCTCTTTGGGTCCCACCAAGACCAAGTTGTCTTTAAAAACATCCCTTCACTAAAGCATCAACTCCAATTATCTCTCTTTACTAGCGTGTTTATCTGTCAGATAAAAGTAACAAATCAACCAAATCGAATTTTGGGCCAGACATAAAGGATCCCACTCACACCTTTAACCCATCTTCATCTTTGACTGACTCCATGTTAGGCAACACATCATGATCATGTAACCTCTTTGACTCTCAGTTACCTTTTAATGGACAGGCAACATGTCCAGGGTGCATCCCGTTGCCTCTCACCTGTTGTCTCCTTGAAATGAGAACCAGCCCCAAATGAAGTAGACATGAAAAATTTATTGAACCATCCGTAAGCATATATATTCAGTGATTAACACACCACATTCGCATTCAAGGTTCGACACAGTGATTATTAATATTTCATGAATTTCTCAATTAGCAAAATAAGAAGGGTTTCAACATATTTTGACTGGGACATTAGCAAAACATTTTAGAGCATAACAACCCTCAAGGTCAAATACACCTAATATTTTTCGACCTACCACCTCTGTGGCCAGAAATTTGCTTTAATTAGACACAGGGTGATCCGTAGGAAAGATTCACATCCAAGCAAGGCAATTTTTTTTTTACCACATGTCACCAGAGTGTTGAATTGACATGCACAGGAGCAATACTGTTTCAGTCTAAAATAAGAGGAAACACATCTATAACCCATCTCAAAGCCCTTCTTGGAGCTTTTAGCATCCATGCTTGAGGAATTTTGAAATGTTATTTACTCTGGTCTTATTTTCCTCTTTCTGCTAGTCTTCAAAGAAATAGACAAGCCTGCCAACGTAAGCTCTCTGCTGCCTTCTGAGAATCATGGAAAAAGTATGTGGAATAAAGTGAGATTTTCCCAAATTTAACTCTAATTCCGACGTTGCAGTTCCCCTAAACCTTCGCAGTGTTTGGGATTTGAGGGGTCACAGGTCAGTTTTTCCTTTTACCATTTTGCACCACCATCTCAAACCTGTATACTATCAGTACCTTTATTTTCACAAATAATGGAGATGGTTACAAATATACTTAAATCTCACATGTAATTTCATTTAATTGTATATTGTTTGCTGAAAGAGTCGATATTACAAGCTACATCTTTTTATTTTGGTTGTGACCCCTATGTGGGTAGTTGAAATATGACAAATTAAGAACTTTGATCCAACCACAGTAACTTTAGGCAAACCTCTGCTGGTACATATTTTTTTTATTGGAGTCATAAAACCACATCTCCTCAAAGCAACAGTGCAGGTATAACATGTCCCCCTGGTGGGTGACATTTAATGGATGGTTGGTATAAAAATCCTCTGTACAGGGCATTATGTAGCCAAGGAATATACTTAATATATCTTGTTAAATGTGCTAAAATTTTGCGTTGATATGGAAACAAATGTATTCTCCTCAGTTTATTGACATATAAAAATAGTATGTCTAAACATCCAGGGTCCACAACACCATGAGATTATTTTTCACAAATAGCATGAAAACAACGTAGGAGTCTATTAAGAGGATGTGCTGTTTAATATTTGTCTGAGTTTGCATTGTATAGTGAGGAGCTTCTGCCATACATGTTAAAACTATTCCACACTTGACCTTTAAAGTCACAAAAGAAGAAAAAAAACTATTTTCAAGTGACCTTCATGAGAAAAAAGAAACAACAGGGATTTGAGTGGATCTGGAGGTTTATTAATATGCGCAAGTGCAGTTCAAGCATATAAATATGAGTGTGTTTCATTAACTTCAGGAATATTCTAATTAAAACCCGACATATAACACTTGATTACCAGCATGCATAATTGCATTAGAGGAATAAATCCTGTTCACATAACTGCCATCACAACACATTTTATTCGCTTTGCAATAATGCACCATTGCCTTTTCTAATTTAAAACCAACATTTGAAGAGTATACTGTATAAGTGGAATTCAACGCAGTTTTAGTGCCTGATGAGATGAAGGAAAGTATGAGAAAGAGATAAGGTGAGTTTAGCTCACAGCGCTCGGAGGTAGGGAAGCGAAGTTTTAACTTTTCCTACCCTCTCTTTCTCCCACGTGTTTTACCTCTTTCTTATCTTTGCTGTATTCATGATGCAACGGAGAGTAATGGATGCTTTACTTGGAAATTCATTGACTCGTCAGCAGAAAAAAAAATACCACCAAATGAACGAGGCGACAAAGGCTGGCTTTCTATTCTGATCTTAGCATTTTTTCTTTTGCCTTTTGCTTTCTGTCATTCCTCCTTTGTGTGGCCTCCATCCACCATGGTAGAATCAATAAGTGATGTAGCCTTAATGACGCATTACAGCTTTGACTCTTGTCTAGTCATCCCAAAAACCTTGCTACGTCTGGCTCAGAGTCGGACTTCTACGTCGTGGAGTCGAAGTCAAAGTTTTTTCTCTCTTGAGCCCCAAATCCCAAAGAGCTTTACGTCGAATGTTGGGTGGCTGTGTTCTTCAGAAATGTAAGGACACAATCGGGTTTAAAGAAATGTAGACGAATAAAGAGATGAAAAGACAGAGAATGTAACAATATAACTGGAAGAATGTTTGTCATTAATTGAGATGAGCTAATATTCTGTATGAAGTATCACATTAATTTCTATTATCTGATAGAAAATTACAATAGAACAGCACAACAGAGAATTTAAATAGTTTTCAAATAGATTAAATAAAAGCAAAGGAACATATTGTTAGGGATAGCTCTAGTTCTTTGCCACTATGTATATAATGTTGCTAGGAGGGTTACAAGCTAATTAGCATGTTAATTACTTGTATTATTTTCCATCTGCAGTTTTAAATATGCCCTTTATTTGACCGGCTGATGTAGCTAACTGCAAACATTAGAAAGTAGTGGTAATTTAGGTGCCACTGGACACAAAACTAAAACAACAGATTTTCCAGAGCCAGGACTAGCCTCTTCTCTAACTTTTCTAAAGCCACTGCTTGGTACCTTTCTTTGAATTTATGCTAATAAAGCAAACAAAACGTGTCATTCAGCAATCCCAGTTGCTGAATGACAACTGGGATTGTCATTCCCAGTTGACAGTAGGTCTGTTAAGACCTAAATATTAGTCTTAACAGATTTAGTTTAAGTCAGACTTGGGTAACATTTAGCTCACGTTTTTTCATTAGTATGAATTTTGTATTTGCCAAAACTAGTGCAAGAATTGTTCAACACGTGTCAGATTTGTATTTTGGAGCCAAAAAGATACTAAACATTACTATATAGAATGTGATCTAAATGTTAAAGAGAATGGTAAGTGGTGTTCCTTTAGCACCCAGACTCTAACCTTGTTATTGTAAAGACATTTTAAACTTTTGTCCCTCAAATGAGAAAAAAAAAACTCAATCGTGTCCCCTCATTTTACTGTTGTATACAACTGAGTGGCAGCTCACAGAAGAAATTAGGGTCAGGAGAAATCACCTTGCTTCAAGATTGCGGCTTAGTTTTTGCTTAGTATCATGAAACCCGTTTAAGCTGCAAGAATAGCACAACAGGGAATTTAAATAGTTTTCAAACAGATGTTTTTTAGAAATGAGAGATACCTTGAAAGCAAAACTGCTCCTTGCCTAATCTACACCAAATATAAATGTGCTTAAACAACAATTTCAAGGGAAAGAACCGGACTCTAACAGGCAGAGTTCATCGTGTTAATTTACAATGTTTAGTTGATTTTTGAATGTAATTATTCCTGACAAAGCTCATGTGGGAAGTCTGGATAATTGCACTGAGAGCAATCAATTCGGCAATTACACCTTCTTCTAAACAACACTTGACAAAGAAAATGAGTGCTGGCTGAATGTATACTTTTCATTAAATCATTTTGCATGTAAGAACAACATAATCAGTAAGAAAAAGCTTTAAAACAGTTTAAAAAGTGTCAAAGATTCTGTCACCATCATTGCAGCACTTTTTTAACTTCAGTGACTAATACATGCCTGTCAGAGTGGTGGACTGTTCAACAGAAATCTCAAATGACAAACATGCCAATCTGCAGGGAACTGCACCCTTTTCTGAGAATTGTGTTGATTTGATTGCAACTGTTGTTGAAAATTGGCTGCAGGTGGACCATGATTAGGCCTTAGTCAGCCATGGTTTGGAGTCAGTACTTTGCTTTATACTGTTTGTGTGTGTGTGTGTGTGTGTGTGTGTGTGTGTGTGTGTGTGTCTGTGTGTGTGTGTGTGTGTGTGTGTGTGTGTGTGTGTGTGTGTGTGTGTGTGTGTGTGTGTGTGTGTGTGTGTG